>JAODVM010173282.1:0-14297 GCA_025400095.1 Phenganax marumi
GCTATCATTCCTCCCCATGGCTATCGTCCACAGGACAAGCAATCAATTCTTGCTCTAAAATGGCTCTCATACACAGCCGAAAAGAGCGACATCTACATACAGCATGCTCGCAACACTGGAGAGAAACGTGTGGACAAGTATCTTCTAGATGGTTTTCATAAAAAGACCAATACAGCATATGAAATCAATGGCTCCTTTTCGCACGGTCTGAAGTAGATTCTCAAGTGTTGTTGGTTTGTTGGCTTTTTTTTCCATCAAATGTTTTACGCCGAGTATTTTTATACTTTGTTGAAGGTTTTCAAGGTGTTATGCACAAGACACAGTGAATGTAGTGAATGGTAAAACTATGTATGACCATCATCAAGCTACGCAGGAAAAATTCTTTACCTTAAGGGCACTGGGTTCAACGTTGTCAAAGTATGGAAGTGTGAGATACGTCAAGAACTTAAGAGACACGAAAACATGAAGCGGTACTTTGATAACTACGACCTAGTTGATCCACTGGAGCCTCATGATGCTTTCTTTGGAGGACGATCCAATGCTGCCAAGCTGCATCATAAGTGCAAAGATGATGAAAAAATAAGGTGGGTTTATCTGTGTAGTAAGAAAAGATGAAATAGGGAATCTGAGGGCCCTTATTTCTTCCAGATACCTCGATTTTACAAGCCTCTATCCATGGTGCAATAGAATGACTAGAGCAGTTGTTGGGCATCAAAGTATTATTACTGAAAACTTTGATGACATATCGACTTACTTTGGCCTAATCAAGTGCGTAGTTCTACCACCACGTGGTCTCTTCCACCCAGTTTTGCTCTACAGCACCAAGAGTAAATTGATGTTCCCTCTGTGTAAGTCTTGTGTCGACAGTTCCAATCAAGAGCTATTCTAGGAACGTGGTGTACTGTTGAATTGAAAAAAGCGATAGAGAAAGGATATCAAATTCTAAAAGTTCTTGAGGTGTGGCATTTTCCTGAATAATAAGACAAGCTGTTCAAGGACTACGTCAATGCGTTTCTGAAAATCAAGCAAGAGTCGAGTGGTTTCACAAAGAGTTGCACAACAGAAGAGCAAAAACAGCAGTATGTTGAAGAATACCATAGGGTGGAGGGTATATTACTACAATGGGAGCAGACTGAACACAATCCAGGCAGGCGTGCACTGGCCAAGTTAATGCTTGACTCGTTTTGGGGTAAGTCATTGAGAATTTCATCATTAAAGAGCAGAAAACCTAATTGAATAAATTGCTTTTCTGTCAGCAAAATTTGCTCAGCGACCAAACATGACCAAGGTGGAAATGGTCAATGATGTCCAAAAGTACTTTGACTATTTGACATCGGACAAAATCAATGTTCTGGATGTAAATTTGGAGAGTGATGAGGTGCTTGAGATGCATTTCGAAAGCAAAGAAAACTTCATCGCTCCAAGTTCCAAAACCAATGTAGTCATTGCTGCTTTCACCACAGCATACGCTCGTCTCAAGCTGTACGATGTGTTAGATCAGCTGCAAGAGCGAGTTTTATACTACAATAGATTCGGTTATATTCGTCAGTAAAATTGGTGATCCGGAGCCTCTGACAGGTCCCTATCTTGGTGAATTAACTGATCAACTGAAAGGAGATCACATCACTACATTTCTGTCAGGAGGTCCAAAGAATTACTGCTACCAAACCAACTCCAGCAAGGTGGAGACCAAGATACGAGGGTATAACGTTAAATTGTACGGCCTTGCAAAAAGTGAACTTTGACGCTATTCGCGAGCCAGTGCATCTACATGCAGTATGTGGAGTGAAAGACAGTTTCTGTTGATCTTCCATACAAAGTAACACGAAATACCAAAACAAAAAACATTGAGACAAAGCGAATGAAGGACTGCAGAATGGTCTATGATAAACGTGTAACCATTGAAGATTACAAGACTATTCCTTATGGATATTAGACGTAAATAGAATTGTAAGGTACATAATTTTACTGGAGAGAGAGAGAGAAGCACTCAATGAAGAACTACATGCATTTAATCTATGTTTCATTTGTTTTATTTTGATCTATACACTAAAGCCTTTTCAGCAATATTATTAAATCAAAGGTGTTTACTTCCGGTTTGATATGAGAATGCATGTTTTCGTGGGAAAATACAAAATCAACTTAGCAGTAACAGAGTTCACTAGAACAACCAAAATGTTAGCTGTATTCTTCTTCTTCTTCTTCTTTTCCTTTTTGCCCGCTGACCTGTCATTTACACAACAGTCATGTGTAGAGTTACAGTTCATCGGTTTGCTCGACTGCTCTGAACTCGAACTCGATCATTTTTCGTATTTTGAACAGCCAAAGCCATGGGTTAAATCGCTGGCGTTGAATGGAAACAACATTGTTGTGGGGAACTTCTCCGATCTGATGATTATGTTTCCCAATCTTCAACTCATTGATCTCCGGAAGAACCCCTACAACTGCGCTTCAACACAACTGGTACAGGTGTTCAGCGATTGCGGTCCCCCTACGATCGGTTCAACCGACAAGGCCTCTATGACAAAAATAATATCCGTTGAAACATCCGTACCTCAAAAATTTCGACCACCAATCCTGACCTGCACAAAAATTATACCGTGCTGATTGCCCTATTGTCTACAGGCATCGTAGCTCTTGTTTGTTTTGTTTGGTTCTGTGTTGTGTGGAATAGACGACGAAGACAGCGTGCCGACAACAACGACCAAGTTTCCTTAGCCAGCCTCCGGCGCTTTTCTGTCTCAACATCATCTTCTGACAGCGAAATATACATGTATAAGAAAGACAGCACTGTTTTACTTTTCACAATATTTACTGTCATCTTACTCTTGAATGTTTTGTTTCCGAGTATATGTGTAAACTACAAATTATAGTGGTGTGATGGGGATGTGTCCCATCAGTCAAATGAATATTTGCAGATATTTTCGACACTCAAATTTGACTTGTGCAAATTTTCATTGCACAAATTTTCTGAGATATTTACTGATTCTTTGATGATACATTATTTTACATTCTTCCTATTTTTATTCTTACTTTGGTTAAGATGCCTAAAGACTATAAAAGGAAGAGAAAACGGCAGTTTTCTGGCAACCGCTACAGTATTAAATCAACAAAGCATGTGTTTGTAATTTAAATGACAGCACGTATCCGCAAGCTTCTACATCAAATGATGCGCTAAATTCATCTGCTTCTGCTAGAAAAATCGGTAGCCAAACTCTTTTAGGTGGCAGCAAAAAAAACAATATGTTAATACATCAAGCTACCGATTTATTGACATGGAACTGTTTGAATTTGTGACCGAGGTGTGTTGCAAGCAATGTGGCGACTCAAGTCTTGTTCTCGAAGACAACAAACGTGAAACAACAGGTTGCGTTTCTCATCTCAGAGCACGATGTGAAATTTGTGGATGAGTATATATATTTCACACTTCTAAGAAGCAAGGACACACTTTTGATGCGATTAACGGGTTTGTTTATGCTATGCGAACTCTTGGTAAAGGTCATACAGCAGCCAAACCATTTTGTGCCTTGATGAACAAGCCGCCTCCTCTCACACCTAAAGCGTACAGGGTTTGTAACATTGCTCTTACAAAGGCCACAAAGACTGTGGCTGTGAAGACAATGAAAGCTGCTGCTAATGAGCTTAAAAGAGATCAGTCAAAGGAAATAAATCAGTGTGCTGTTTCTTGCGATGGAACCTGGCAAAGAAGGGGACATTCTTCTTTGAATGGGTGAGTGACAACACTGTCAATGGAGACTGGAAAGTGTCTTGATGTCAAAGTGTTAAGTAAAATGTGTCATGGCCGTCAGAGAATAGAAAGGGAAAGTGACCTGGAAAAGAAAGCTATAAAAGGAAGAAAAGCATGTCGGACAGTGCAAAATGAATCATATAGGTTCATCTGCTGAAATGGAAACCGAAGGTGTGAAACGCATATTTCAAGAGAAGTGAAGATGAGCGCAGCCTTCAATATACGGAGTACTTTGGAGACGATGATAGTAAAGCTTATAGTGAAGTAGGTAATGTGTATGATAGTATATATGTGGAGAAAAAGGAATGTGTAGGACACGTTCAGAAACGGATTGGTACAGCTTTGAGGAAATTGTAGAAAGAAAATAAAGGTATAGGTGGAAAGGGAAAGCTAATGGATGCTATGATTGATAAACTTCAAAACTATTACGGCATTGCCATCAGAAGTATTTCAGCTGATTTGGAAGCTATGAAACCAGCCATTTATGCAAGTATGTTTCATTGTCCTTCATCAAAATGGAGAGACCTTCATTACCAATGCCCTGATGGAGCCGACAGTTGGTGTCGATTCAAACAGGGCAATGCTAATCAGACAAGTGATTATGTTCTTGGACCTGGTTTGCCAGATGACATAATTAAATTGATAAAACCAATCATTCTAAGACTCAGCAGTAGTGAGCTCCTGAGCAAGTGTCTGGATGGCAAAACACAAAATCAAAACGAGTCATTAAATGGTATTATTTGGAACAGGATTCCGAAGAATACCTTTGTTGCACTCGATGTTTTGGAGTTTGGTGTCTATGATGCAGTGGCACACTTTAATATTGGTGCAGCAGCTGCTATGAACATCTTAAAAGAAGTAAACTTGGAACCAGGAGAGTATTTTTTACAAGGGATGAGAAAAATCAACAAAGAGCAGGTGGCAAAAGCAGATTTCAAGGCAAAGGATAACAAGAAAGAGGAGAAAGATGTTGCATGGCTTGAAGAAAGGTGACAAATATAAACAGGAGGAGGGTACTTTGTACAAACCAGGAGCATTTTAACCTATTTTGGAACAAAATCAAAGTTGCTGGCACCTGTTTATACTTTATGAACTACAACAAAATGTAAAATGTTGTTTTTCTCAGTTTGCAAATTTTGCCAATATAGCAACACATAAAACACGATATCTACTTAAGTATTTATCCAATTGCAACGAAAGTTTCATAACTAATAGCTACTAATACTTTCTAGGAGGTGAACTAGAACAATGTTTATCGCTTACATTCTTACAAAGCAATTGTTGCAATTGTAATTGGATACTTTCATGTTGTCAGATTTTTTAAAAAATTGCCGCACCTTTTGGTGTAGGTAAAATATTTTAGTTCACCTCCTAGACATTGATTTATGTACTATAGCAAAATTAGCCTGAACCTTAAACAGCCATTACTTATCTATATATTGTGTTTTGAAAAATGTCAAATTTTCTGCACTCGAGGGATGCTTCAGTCGCCATGGCAACAACATAGACCAAAGTTCCAGTTGTAGAGATAATGAGTAGTATGCAACTGTTTAATGCCATGAAGCATTAGAAAAGTTGAAAAACCTGGAAAAAGTTTTGAAAAGTATAAGACCACCATAAGTTTATCTATCTATCCATCTATCTATTGGGGATGTTATTCTGTCGATTAGCGACGCTTTCAGCATTTAGATTAATTGGGGGAGGAGCTAAGTCATTAGGCTGCACGCTGAATGAATCACATTGAGACCTCTGAGACTTTCTCGTTGATCCTGTAAAACTTTGTCTGCCTTGTTTCACCTGCACGACATCCGAACTTTGGTTGGTGTTCTCATTGACCTTACAATTTCCCAGATCATCAAATGATTTACTTGTAATAACAGAATACCTTGGTTTCCTTTGTTTTTACAGAGATGTTTACTAACATATTCTCCACATGAATACTAAATAAGGGATATTTAGTTCTAAACATCCCTAATCTATATATTCATGACGGAAGTTTAGAACTAATTTCCAAAAGCGAGTCATTCGTAATAAGACTAAAACAACGAGTCATTTATGCACACAACTTTCAATCGCTTCTTCCTATTGTTTAATCCGTCATTGAGCATGTTATTACAAAACAAATGCATACCTTTGAGCAAATTAATGATAATAAACATTCTATTCACTAAACCAATTCAATAAGGCCTGCTTCAAACGTCGCACTACTGTCGTGTCAAATGCATTAAAAACAATCGATAATGAGAAGTTTCAGCCGATTATCTATTGTTTGAATGCATTCGACACGACAGTAGCGCTGTTTGAAACAGGCATTAGATATGATATCTCAAAACAAAGGCATCCAATGCATCGTTTAATCCCTCAGCAATCATGTTATTACAAACTAAACGCATAGCTTGAGCCAAATTAGTGATTAAATATTCCCTTAAGCCCGGGAGGTTTAGTAGAAGCCCCAAACCTCCCTCGCCTACCCGGACATTTAACCACTATTTTCCCTCAAGTTATGCGTTTACTTGTAATAAACTTATCTCTGATCAAAATGCTTGAAATGTTTATAGACGACCTATGACTTGGAACATTATTAGGCATCTATGGAGGGATCAATGGCTGACTTTCTTCCCAGACAACCAGTGACTCATTAAGAACAATAGGGTCGCTTTGATGTTTAATGCTATTGTTTTCTTCCTGTACAATTTTAACAACTGTTAAAAGGCTGTTTCGCTCATTTTCACATAGTGTTAAATGATCCAAAGGCATCTTGTTTTGTCAAGAATCATTTTAGAGTAACAGATAAACAGTTGCATGTAGATGTTAGTCAGACTAGTAGAAAACTGCACCATAGTTAATATGATGTTTCTAAGTTTAATTTTGTAAATAAACTATTGTTAAAATATTGTGAAAGTTCTACTCCTAGTGTCTTGACTAATATCGCTGCCCAGCACACAAAACAACAGAACACCGGAAACTAATACTTGATTTAATGAATACTTCGCATATACATTTTACAAGGTTACATAGTTGCATTAAAATTTAAGCCATTGTTTCTGAGCTTGTTTTGGTTTGCTGTTGTCTTTATATCTCTTTACAATGGTTTGAAAATAGTTAGATGGACTATTCATTTAACGGTTACTATCAACAGCGTCCTGTCCCGGCGAGCTATCAATTTCAGCTTGTCTCCATCTTTCTTCATTCTGTACCAGGTCGCCCGGCATGTAAGTCTTTGAAAGCACTAGAAAAAACTCCTTTGACCCAGTAGGATTGAAACTCTTTCTTGCCCTTACAGCATCCGAAATCAAATCAGATGTTTGATTTGGGAATCTCAACACCATTCATGCTGACTTGATCCACCTCCTCCCAAGAAATGACATCAGGTCTTGCTTTCAAACAGTTCAACAGTGCTGTGGCTCTTGGGCACATTGTTTTTGCAATGCTTTCAACAACAGCCGAATCTGAATTAATGAGCTGAACTGCTTCTCGTGGTTTTTCCGCAGTATTGGTTTTAGACGTTATTCGAACTGCAGGAACCGTATTGTCTTTTTCATGTTTCAAATTTAAGTACCGTTCTATGTTTGCATTGTACAATTTTCGCTTTTCAACATCATCGATATCTGTGCAGTGAAGAATATTTCACATCTCTGTATCTTTACGCATCATAATGTTCATAATCGGTGAGGTCACGAGTCTATGCCTTTGCTCATATCTATGTAACATGTTCTCAGGGACCAATACCATCCGCTTTGCATGCTTCATTTTGTCAACAAGCTACTTAATACACTTAAAACAAGCAGTAGGAGTGCCGTTAACAAAGTCCCGCATTTTTATGCAAGTAGCCGTTTTCTCTTAGCGCTTGCGATTTTTTTGTTAGCCAACGCTCTAAGATGTTTCTTGTATCGCGATAAATATAGCTTTTGACTTTTGCTCAAGGGTACTGTCCCTTTTAAAACATTGTAACAACACTCACAAATGGTCAATACAAGATCGACAGGACCGTGTTCTATAATCACTTTCAAATTTTAGGCTTCCTCTTTGCAAAAACTTGCAGGTAGGGCAAATTACCTTTCACTCTCTTCGACATTGTGGCAAATGAACTTACTTGCAAAATTTGCTACGTTTTATGTTTACTCATGAACAAAATAGCTGCAGGATGTTCTACCTACTACTTTTGAATACTTTGGCATTCATGACACTTTATGATTCTCACATAACCCAAAACACTATGCTTTTACCCATCACTTTTGAATATTTTCGCATTCAAGATCTTGCATGATTCTCATATAACCAAACATGTTGCTTTGTCTACGCGAGCTATGGACTGTTTAGTGCGATTCTGTCTGTTTTATGCTGTCTGTCTCTTTATGATTCTGTCTGTTTTAGCCTTGGACTCACCTTTGGTAAATATATGGATAAAGCATGCCTTTATGCCAGTAATAAGAGATTATCCCAATATGCAAAAAATGCTCACTTTTGTTTCAATACTTGGACTGGCATTTCCTTCGTCTTCAGGAGATCACCCTGTGAAAAAAATATCCATAGAGCCACGAACTTTTGACATTTCTAATGAAAAAGACGAAACAAAAATAGAAGAGTTAGACAAATAAAAATGTCCAATTTTGGACATATATTTATTTTTGTCTAATGTTACTCTATGGTTATCACCTCCCAAAGATCGGTAAAAATCAGTTTTATCAGACCAATTGGGGATGATCTATCATTGAATAGTGTGGTAGACATATCAGCAATTTTTTTTTCGTAGGTCTCATCCAACAAACAAAACATGAAAACAAATCCAATGTTTTCTGAGTCAACAAGTGAACGATCAAGATTGCTGATTTTTTTGTTTATTACACCTTTTGACAATTTTTTCATTTCCTCAAATTCACTAAGAACTTTTTTTAGATAATGAAAAAGTTCATCAACTTTGGACTCGTCATTTTTGATCAAATTCTCATCATCGATATAGAACATCTTTTTGTACTCCTCCAAATCATCGGGAGCCATCTCTTGACTCAAATCTTCCCAATAATAGGCAGATAATGTTTTACTGGCCCGTTCAAGAATGCGATTATTTTCCTCTTTTAGAATGTTTTCCTTTTTAGATAGTTTGAGTATGTTACTAATGACAAAATTTAATGTCTCTGTTTTCATTCCTCTCAAAAGCATCAAATTCTTATAGCACAAATGAACCTGAAAAGTTAGTGGCAAACACCTTAAAAACTCATGGACTTTTGACCTAGCGCACAATTTTAGTGGATGATGTCTTCCATCAAAAGAATATACGTTTTCATCCCATTTCTTAATCAGGTCTTTGAGAGTTTTTGTCACTGACGACAAATAATTTATGGCTTGTAAAAACTCTGAAGAAATGTCTATGTTTTCTGTAGAATCCATTTTCGACTTTTGAACTATATAGAATATTATTATAGTAAATAATAACGTCTAAAAACCTACACATTAAAAAATTAAGACATAGAAAAAAGAGAATTAATGTCCGGCAAAATCTGGCGATTTCTTATTATTGTTATTAGGAAAATTTTCACCCTTTTTTCAGAATTTTTTTTGCGATTTGTACCCTTTGATTTTCACCACGGGACAAAAAAAATCCTTGTGGATCTTATTTTTTTAGTAATTTCTAGTTGTAAATTTTCACAACCAAATGTTGGGGGCCATTGTGTATCATGTACCTGATTGTATCAGATTTTTTGACAACGTTTGTAAATTTGGATACTTCTGTGGAGCATATTTTTCTAATTTTATTGAAAAAATTTTCAACTACTTCTGGTTTTTTTTGTTTCAGGATTATGTCCCACACTAAAATGAATAATGCATTTATCATTGTTGATAATTTGTACGAGTCCAGTGTCAAAAATGTATCTATTCTGTAGATAGCATTTGGAACATGGTTTTCATAGAATATCCGGATGTATATTCCATCTGAATGAAATGCGTCTCTTCTTTGTAATGGTATGCTTGGTATGAAGCAGTTGGAATGTTTTTTATCACTTAGTTTTATGGTTGCTTTGTGGTTGTTTATAAATGAAGTCAAGTCAATGAAAATTATCAAGTCTAAGGATTTGGATTTTATGCCAGTGAAAAATTCGACAAATGTGTGTCCAGTCAATGCGCAATTTTCATCTTTTTTTATATCATCTGGTATGTCTAATTTCTCAGCCGGTGTTGGAACATACTTGCTGTTCTTGAATCTAAATTGAGAAAATTGTGTTGTACTGTCTGTATGTATGTTTAATATAAATGCCACTATTAATCTTTGAATGCCTAAATAATTATTTTCGTTTTCAAATTCACAAGTTTCGTATCCGTCAGACAAAATAATGGAACAGAGATAGCCTCTAACAAATATTTCTACGTGATTTGACACTATTACCAGTTTTATTTTTTTGTTTCCTTGTATCTTGTCAAATTCAATTTGTAGGAAATTGCAAATTTCTCTTGTAGATAATCCACACAAATAAATATATGGAATATCAGAAAAATCTTTATATAGCCACAAATCTATGCAAAGATTAGTGAATATATTTTTATTATTCTGAATTATTGTAATTACATCATTGACTTCCCGTTTAGACATTTTACTTCTAAAAAAATGTTCTTATTTCGTTTACATACTGAAAGTGATGAAAGTTCACAATATTCTGGGGATTTATTGCCCAACATGGCAATAAAAGAATTTGAGCCCAGTTCACGGGGCGGCGTCGACAAATTTTCTGTCAAAGTTGCCATGAAAATTAAACACGACTTAATAGACCCGGGCGATGTTAAAGTAATTTGCGATGAATTCCATGCCGACATGTTTGACCAAAGAGGTTGTTACTTTGTAAATGAAGAACTTTGTGACATTAGAAGAATGTTCAACTTAATGTTTATGTCCACAAGAAGTGAATTTACACCAAAAGCTTGGATGTCTGATTTGACAGAGAAACGAACATTCTGTGTTGACATACACAAACTCACTGACAAAGAGTTAGAAATCTCTCTAACAGTTCATTTGGGAAAAACAGTCAATAACTTTATTGAAAACATGACTTATTTCCAAGATGGACTCATTAAATTTATAAACAACATTGGCAATTTTGGAATGTTTAGCAAGGGAGTGATACACTTGGATGATATTCTTGACTCAATGACAGTGACAGTATACAAAGCAAAATCTAGTACAGCATCTGCTGTAGAAACTGAAGAAACGTCAAAAGTTATTTTGCAAACAATTGAGCCGCTTTTGGGACTGGAATACCCAGATCTTGCACCAAAACACTTAATTTGTGTATTTTGGTCAGATTACCATACTGAAGGGCGAAAACGAAATTTTGTTGGATCTTTGCTGAGTGTATGGTCAAACAACTTGGTGGTATTTTTCAAGAACAACTTGGTTGTTATATCATTACCTGATGGTCCCAGTTCCATATATCTGCTGGAAGTTTTCAAAACCCGAGGCATTCCACCACCCAAAAATGGACTCATAATGACAGAAAATCAGGTTAAAGCCGTGGACAAAGCAAAAAAATTCTTCCTGCAGAGTTCCGAGATTTCCCGAACTGCTGGTTTGGCCGCATGTCCTATGTTCATACCTTCAAAAATCATGACAGCTGGAGACAGGTGTACAGAGGATGATTTAAACGGATTTATCCTCCAAGAAGGAATCGTTGGAGATTACAGATATTTTATCTAAACAGCAAGGTTGTTAATCGATTATTTTTTTAGTTGTAAATGTCGGTTTCTACTGTGTGTCCGGTTTGTTTTACAAATATAGGCCAATATATTTATTACCGCATTATTGTTGGAAAAGACTTGGATAAAATACCCTTCAGCAAATGTTGTGAAATTTATGTCAATCAAAACACCAATGTTTTTATAGAGAATGACATAAAAATTTATTCTACTGTTCCAGATACAAATTTTGAGACATGGAAAAAGACAATGATAACAAAAACCGCCCAAAAAGAAAAATTCTTACAGAATCAGAGTTTATAAATCTTATGTCTGAAGATTTTAACCCTGAAATTTACAGCAGCTCTGGCGCAGAAACATCTGGTTTGGCATATTCTGTTAATAATTTTCTGATAGAACTAGAGATCAAAACAAAGTGCAAAATAATTTTGGCGGATGGAAAGTCTGAAAAAAATTCTAATGGCATGTCGTTTTGTATAAATCAAAACCTCTCCAAAGAACTATATGATGCATTAATAGTGTATTCTAAGGCTAAAAATACATGTGTCAAAAAATACGTTTCCAAAATAAGAGATGGAAATAAATACGCTGTTTATCCATTAATCAAAACCCACATTTGGGAGGCGGCAAAAAATTATCAAGGCAATACTGTTCATGTCGCCCAAGAATTGAGCAAAAAATATCTAAACGCCAAAATAAATTTTGTTGGAGACACAGGTCAAAACTTTTTTACAACAGTTTTTTACGACATGCGCGAAGAAGAAAAATGGGGAGACTTACCAATAGGTATAGCACCATCTGAAACTTCCATACAAAGAGCCGAGGACAACATAAAAAATCCATCTACTTATAAGTCACAAATAGAACTTGTAGAAGACCTTGGCCGCTGTGTACTCGGTATGCCAAACATTATGTTGGACTCTGTTTATATAAACCCGGCTTTGAAAATATGTAGCCAAAGGCCAGTGCTGCATTCATTTGGTCTAAGTGCAATAGTTGAACTGCAAAATGTTGGAAGCGATAAACAACGAAAACTGTATGATTTGCAAAAAAAATTGCGAGAAGCCAGATTAAGAGAGGGATCGTGATTGTTTTATATCATCATAAAGAGAATTAATGTCCGGCAAAATCTGGCGATTTCTTCTTTATTGTTATTAGGAAATTTTTCACCCTTTTTTCCGAATTTTTTTCGCGATTTGTACCCCTTAGATTTATAAATCGCAAAGTATTATTTTATTAACTTTATTTGGTGAGTAATCTCAGAACTTTACAAATAAAATGGAGTCTGAAGATATAGATAAAAAAATAGAGACTTTACATACTTGTATTAAGTTGAAAATTTGCCAAAAAAGTATCACCAATTTTTACTCCGCATTGAAGGTTAAAATTGATGAGTATGAGAAAGAACTTGAAAAAGTTAACGAGAAAGATGATATGATTCCAGAAGAGTTCTGGAAGAAGTTAGTTGAGAATGTTTTGCCGCTTCATAAATCTATTATGAAGTTCAGAGACAATGAATTTACTCATCTAATTGAACAAGCCAATGATTTGAAAGACTTATGTTTGGGCGATTTTCTTTTAATGGAGGAATATGTTCTAACAAAGAAAAAAATTGACGACATCGTTGACAAACTTGTGACCATAAAACATACTCCTCTGTTATTAAGCAGAGTAGTAAGTGAAAATAATTCTGACAAATGGTCAGAAGAAGTTTATACTGACGCTTGGTATATGTAAGGTTGTTATAATATGCCAGCAATTCCATTTTTTTTTGCTTTCTTTTGTCTTTTTTGAATTGTGGCAGATAGTCCATTTGATTTTTAGACCAAAAAAAATCATGAGCAAAATAAGCTTTTTTGCAAAAACACGATACTTGATGTTATAAAAAACTAACCGCATGATCTTATTGCATTTTTTTGTGTGTATTAAAGACATGGCTGTAAATTCCATAACTGAGTGGTGTGGAGACATCCGGTTTATTAAATTTTCTTCTGAAAATGGCGCATTTTATAGGGCTCTTGACTTGTATAAAATTGAAAAGCAAATGTTTCTTACAGATAATGATAATGCGACCAATTCCCCAGATTCTGAAGAATTAGGGTTAATATATGGCAACCGAGGATTTTGCAAAATATGCCACAAGAAATATGGCAAATGTTCAGGACATTTTGGCATAATAGATGATCTACCAAGACTAATTCATCCGGAAAACATGATAAAAATCATTAAGCTGATAAAAATTATATGCCCAAATTGCATGGACATAATTACTTCAGATAAGTGCCAAACTTGTAAGACAGAATCTGTCCGGGTTATAAAAGTAGATGTTCATAGTGCCTCGTTAATAATAAATAACAACAACAAGATTGTTCTACAAACTGGCGATGCCATATACCATTACTTGTCCAGAGTTAAGCAACAAAGTCTAAATAAAGAATTAGATAAATTTGGCAAAGTTGACTTAGACTCACTTTGTCCTAATTTTATAATAGTCACGCCCAGAAATTATCAAGAAAATTCTTTTGATGTAAGAGCTGGCAAAGTTAAGCCGTGTGCGGATAATACATATCTTAATTCAATAGTAGAAGAGTCGCAAAAGCCGCCGTCAAATGAAATGAAAATTAAAATACAGACCGCTTTTTCTGAGTTTGTTGGCCGAGTTACAGATCGTGATTTGCCAGAGGAAGAAAAAACCATGGCGCAAAGATTGGGAGGAAAAAAAGGAGTAGTAAGTTTTTACACCTTGACCAAAACAACGGATAATGTCACAAGAGTTGTGGCTTCATCTAATGTATGTATGTATGTAACACTTTATTTCAAGACGCTGGCCTCATCAACATGAGTTGGTTTTCACGAGGGGCGTCAA
>JAODVM010173393.1:0-14295 GCA_025400095.1 Phenganax marumi
TAACAGACTCCTGCAAACGCTTTTTTCCTGATTATTTTACTTGTGAAAATTGCATGTTTGCCGTTTGAATAAAGGAGTGGCATGTTTTGGCAGTTCACACCCATTTCTGTCAAAAACAGGCTGCTTTTTCATTTAAAAGCACATATTTCAAACGTATAACAAACATGAAAAAAGTTTGCAGTAACGGTTGTTTGCAAATGGTAGTTGATACTTATGTAAAAATTTTTGAAAAATCTCATCAACTTGAAGCATGCACTTTGTCTTCCACTGCAAAATAAACAATGTTGCCCTAGTGTTTTCTCTTATTTTATATTCTTAGTGTATAAAAAGACAGAAAAGTTTGTCCCAAGACGTTACACACGACGTAGCGCCTGACACACGACTATTATTCAAACTAGCTTCTAGGCAGGGGCGGATCTAGGATTTTTTTTACGTTAGTCAAAATTCTATGACGTCATCGCCAGTATAGTATTTCACGAAGCCACGTTGGTAGATATTTGTTATAGCAATATTTTGTTTCGGTGTATTATAATAATAAATTAACAAATCGTAAGTCTGCAAGTAAACGGCAAAAGCATGTCTATATTACGATATTAATAGCGTCATTAATATTCAATTAGTATTAAAATATACGTCTCGGCTGAGTTTGTTTAACCGCAGTGATATGCAAATTTCTGAGCAAATTTTACACACGCTAAAATTCAATTCATACGAGTCAAATGTAGTAAAGCTCTTAATCATCGAACATACTTCGACACATATGATTCGGCACCAAAATTTCTCCCCAGTGTCTTGTTGACAACATTCAACAAATCATCTACAGAAATCTTCGGCGAAGCGTCGATCTGTTTACCGAGATTAGGTTGAATATTCTGGCAGAGCTGATCGTTTCTGTCAAACGCTGATCGCACAGTCTTGTAAATATTATACCAGATATTGCAGTACAATCCGCAATAAAGCAGTTCGCTTTTCGTAAAATATTCTATGCTACTTGAAATTGAATCTTCGTAGCAGAAGCTGCTGTAGTTTATTAAAATTTAGATAGAAATATCTTCGAGACTTCGACCTTTCTGATAGGTATGCGCGTCTGATCGATCAACAAAATCCAGCCAATGGGAATTCAGAATATTTTTTAAGTAACCAATCAGATGCCCTATATATGATCGCTTGATCGCTAAACCCCCCACAGAGCGTGCAAAAAGCAAGTTAGCCAATCAGATGACTGGAATCTGACTATTGAGCGTGCAAAACTCACACAGAACACCGCTTTTCTGCGCGTAGGAGTATCGAAGGCCTTTCTGCTGTATGAAAGTTGATAACTGGACTATGAACTCTTTATGTAATGTTACTGCATGAAATTTGATAACTGGACTGCTTTGAATTGAATATTTTTGTGCTTGAATTTTTACCTTAGTCGCGTGATCGGTTTGACTACCCCTAGATCCGCCCCTGGCATCAACTTCCTTAAGTCTCCCAAGGCCGCCCTAAACTGCTCAAAGTCGCATCACCTTTGTCGACGCTTAATTTTATTGAAAATTACTCAAGTCACCCAAAGTCGCCAAAGTCTTAGCGATTTTGGAGCACTTTCGGACTCGGACTAGGTCTTAGCCTAAGTAGTTTTTATAAGGAAAGTCATTTTGGACAGAAGTGTTCCAGTTCTCCCATGACGATGGAGACTTTCTCATACGATCAATGTTTCTCAGACGATCCAGAGTTTGCGCGGACGATCGAGTTTTTCATTTTTTTTTAGCAGAGTGGGGTTCTCCTTTGATAGTCAGGTTTTTCAGTTACCTTTAGTTATCTATTGTGTATTTCGTACCTTGTATTTAGTAGTTTAAGTCGGGTGGTTATTTCTGCGTTTTAAGCAAAATGTTTTGACGATATTTACAAGCTTTTTATCGCACGTTGACCTCTTTGGTAATTGAAATTTTCATCCTGAAAATTTAGTTTTTCTGCTTGGTATCTTTTTGTTGCCTATGTGTTGTGCAAGGGCCCTACGATAACTTGGACAATTTTCTTTTTTCGCTGGACCATTGTTTTTACAAATCGAAGAGTATTAAGAAGATCATGCAAGCGTTGGAGTTTTGGAATATTTGCACGAGCTACGTGAACGAAACAATCAAATTCTTATGGCCATTTCACTGCTACTAAAGACGGTTTTCAAGCGGTTTGCCCATGCAAATTAGACTTGTTTCTTCAGCCTTTAAAAGAAACAATGCAAGTTTTGTGGGTGAAGATCGTGTATCATCGCCGGCTCGCTCAGAATATAGGATCGATGTGTCGTATTGCTTCACGTACTCTCCATCTTTGCACATTTATACTACGGCCTCGGAATGCTTCTAGAACATGGGATTCTGCAGAGAACGGTGTTAAGCGTAACTTATCGCACACACTGAATACGAGTTCCTCGCGCCAGTCATTTCATTATAACTGTTGGACAAGCCGTATTCGGCTCTTCTTTCAAGATTTTTAGCACTGATAGCAAGGCAGATTTGTGATTGCCTTCCACGACGCACCTTTACTGCGGAGAGCTTCTATATGCTCTATTGAAACAACAATCTGCCTCTAACGCCCGTACTTTCTTCCTGTAAAGGAACCGCGATTTGGGTTGGGACTGGCTTCTTATACCTTACTATTTAAAAACGACTTTATAATGTTAGAAAGCGATTCATTTTTGGCATCTAGACTCTAATCATAAGCTGATCAACTGGAGGCTCATTTTGCACGGTTGCATCGATGGATACAATAGAGCAGTTATCCATGTAAAGTGCTTTACTAAGAATGTCGCCAGCAAGGCTCTGCCCTGTTTTATTAATGGGACGCAATAACTTGGATTTCCGTTATTTGTAAGGGCGATGGAGGAGTGGAAAAGTAATTATTGCTTGACTTATAAATCACGTATGCATGAGAGGACCAAATTGAGGGAGTTTTGTTGCTGATTGATGTGTACATAATCAGCAAATCGAAAGACCATGGGTGGAGGTTAATAGAGTGAGTTCTGGTTATCACAAAGACCAGTTTAACTTCGTGCAATGTTATAGCATTCTCGACTAACGACGAACGCGTTTTATGTGCTTTGCATTACATTTTCGTGTTGGCCATTCAAGCTCATTGGGTCAATTCATTCGTCAGTGGAACAACAATGATCGTTAACGAACTGTGAACATTATGTCACCCTTGCCATCTGGTATTCAGAGGTCGAAACTGGGATCGACGATTGTAATTTATGCGATATTCCTTTTCTGGAATTGATCTTGACGGCCCAGCAGTAAATGATATAGAGATCTGACAACATAGTTATCGTACCCAAGAACCCACTAACGCTTACCGAGATGCAGATGAATGAAATCACTTGTGTCAATCCTTATCGTCTTAGGGGTAAGGGTGGCAACCATAAGATTAACCATTGACGCCAAATTCAAAATTAGTTAAAACAGAATACCAGAAAAATAGTTACATTCCGCTGAAATATTCCTATAAGTTAAACTGAAGCGATAAAACAATGCAACATGACAAATAAGCCGTTGCAAGTAATTTTGAATTGCTTATTGGTGAACTTGAGCAAATAACATACGCGAAGCCCTAAGGACTCGCTCACAATAGTAGAGTTTGTACGCTCAAGTATAATGTACCTTTGCACAGAATGTGTTTGCATGAGCGCATGGTTTGAGCATTGTTGAAGGTTTGTAAGAATTATTTGAAGAAACATGCTAGAAAATAAGCAAGGAAAAAAATCTCACAAGAATATTTTAAAAATTTCGTTCTTTAAAACTTATTTGGATGAGTTGGATCAGAGAATAAGTATAAACTAGACTGCAAAACACAAGTTACAGCTGGTATTTGTTACAGTGCAATTTCGTCTGTCAAAATGAAACTAAGAAAAATCAGTCATTTCAAGCATTAGAGTAAAATCAGATTTGTCTTTTAAACCGATACTGTAGCAAAACTGCATTGACGTTCATATAATGGTAAATTCACTCGCCCATATACATCCAAAGAGGAACTTAGATAATAACGTTCCAATTACACAAGTTACAGGTATGACCGATGTTAGAACTTTACCGAACTTCTGACTCTTCAATGCTAGATCCGTCCGTAAGAAGAAGGAGGGAGGAACTAATCCTGATGTAATTTTGATTACGGAGACTTGGCTGCTAAACACTGTCCTTGATGAAACTGTGAACATCCGTAAATTTAACCTAATTGGAAAAGACAGGTTCACTGATAGAGGTGGAGGGGTGCAAATTTATGCACGGGAAAGTATATCTTGTAAGATTCGTATTGACCAATCGAATAAGCAATATGAATGTCTGGATCATTTTGCAGCCGATTTGGCTTCCTGGACTCATTTCTAGAGTTGCAATTGCGTGTTTCTACTTGCCTATAATTGTGAACCGAAAAACTCTAAATATCTTTTATGATAATTTTTGTTATTGCTTTGACACTTTAAAATCGAAAAGTCCATGTACAACAGTAACTGTAGCGGGGGATTTTAATCCAGACAGTGACAGCTTTAATATTAGAGCAATTACACGCCAGTGTCGTCTAAAACAAGTAGTAAAAAATCCAACAAGGGGAAATGCATTACTGGACCTCATTATCACAGATAGGCACAAATTCTATGAAGAGCCAGACGTATATTGCCACCTATTAGAACATCCGATCATAGACGCATTGTTTGGAAACCTAGAAGTAGACAGCAGTTGGGAACAAAAAGAAAGATTAAATCGGTGATAGTACGACCATTGAGAGATGCAAATTTATGTCTATTTGATCAATTTGTCCGTCAATACGATTGGTCACCCGTTTTAGTGCTGCGGAAATTGATGATCAGGTGCGTAACTTTCTTGAAGTAACCAAACATATGTTTGATACCCTTTTTCCACACAAAGTAATTAAAGATCATGAGGATGACAAACTGTATATAACTGGAAGGATAAAGGAAATGATGCAGAAACGCGACAATGCGTATCAACGTGGACAAATTGAACAATTCAAACGACTACGAAATAAAATCGTTTCTGAAATTCGTAAGGAGAAAAATAATTATTACGACGAGAAAGTTAAGCCGACGATCGAACCTTGATCCAAAGTTATGGGGGAGACAGATAAAAAGGATTGTTGGGACAAAACAACATGCGATTTCCATTACAGATCCAGAAACTGGTGTTCCACTTGACTCAAAACACGTGCGCTTCGGAACTTGGCTCGACATGCAGCGATTTAACGACACGCTTGTAAGTAGGCTTTTTTCTTCGTGCATGCATTGCATAGTCGGGACGCGTGACGAAACTCAGAAAAACATTTTAGTGCTTGCAATTCATTGCTCTGGGCCGTTGCTATATTTTTTGGTTTTTGGAACAATTTCAGGTGTGCTAACTGTTCTTCAATGGCGTTGACGTTTTAATGCGTCGGCGCGGACGATAACATTTACATCTACTAAGCATCCAAAAGATCCTCATCTGTCACATAAATATGACAGTCGAGAAACTTCTTCAAAGTTTCCTGTTCGTCTCAGCTTACTTACTTTTTTGCCTAAGTCATTTTTAATGAATTTTGACTTTTTTGCCTAAGTCAAGTCTTCAGCTGGTTGGGCAACACATAAATGCACCCTCATCGATTTAGGCAATCAGATGGCTTGTGATATGGTGATATGCCTCTATGATTTTTGCCGTACTCAACCATGTACCATGCATGTGACAAACATAGGCAATTTTATTCCATTATGGCGGATGATAATACACTTTGATAAAGAGAGTACGTGCTGCTGTTTTGAATTATTTGGCAATTGTAGAAATCTAAAATAACGTTAAAATTCTTAGATACTTAATGAAACAGAACTGTGACCGATTTAAACGCAAATATCCATAGTATTCGTTAACATTTTGTATTAATATCAGACCGTCAGTAATGATCTTCATAGTGGTAGTTCAGACAGTGAAAGTCATAATTCAGATGAAGATGACGATATTTGAGGTCCAGAGGCAGATACGTCTGAAAATATAGTGGCCGGCAGGCTTTGGCTAATTCTCTACATGCTGATTTCGAGTGGTTGAAAATCAGATATAAATACATGCATTGGATTAGCCGATCCCGAAACGTCTTCAAATAGATCTGTTTCTTTCCAGAATGTCTCCCCATCACTTTAATGAAGTCCAATGATCTCCTATTTATGAAACCAGTGATGCCCAATGGCGCATAACTTTTACAACAAACTAACTCATGGCAATAATACTTTAATAATACTAAAACTGCCTATGTCAGTTTGACAATTTGCCTATGTCATGCAGATTAGTCCGTCTTATGTAGTTTTGTATAAACCTTTTCTATTGTTGACAAGTTGTTGTTCTACTGTTTTACAATAAAGAGTACTTGACAGAAAAATGAAAATTAAGTTCAAACATTGAGTAACACTTTGACGTTTTTTAAGTTTTCTCAAAATGTCAAAAAATGACTTAGGCAAAAAAGTTAGTAAGCTGTCGATATGCCTTAAAGGAGTAAAAAAAACATTCTTTAGTTACAGCTTCCTCCTGAAGAAGGCAACTGGCGACAAAAAATTTGGAAATAAAAATTGGGAAGTAATTTTCTTCTCGATAACCAAAGACTTCAACTCGGGCAATAGCTACTTAACCAGCGACTCTTCTGACAGTAATGGCGTATTGATGGTACCGTTATCGCAACACCTAGCTATTGACAGCGAAGTGGAAAATTCCCTCCAAACAAGCTTAAAATTTTACGCGTTATATCAGCTCCTCTGCCCATTTCAAGACTTCCATTATCTTCAACTATTGTAAATGTAAAGACGTTGTGCTGAATATTAGGGTAGTTAAATTTTTGAATAAAGGCTTTCGTGATGTTGCTTCTTGGTGCAGGATTTCACGCTCATATTGAAGTTCAGAAAGTTCCAGTTGATGAGGTTGGAACACTTGATGGTGGAACACTTCTATGGTCCGAACCCAAAAGAAGAATTAAGTCACGATTAATGCCTCTGCGGCCCGGCTTTGTCCAACGATATGATGTTGCACTCAATCTTGAACCTGAATGTGATGATCACTTGCTTCTGTTTGCCGTTCTTTGGCAAAACGGGTTCTTACATTATATAGATGCGTTGATGTGTTTGAACTTGAACTCTAGACCGAAGACGCAGGAAGTTGTTCTCCAGCAGACGTTGGAGTTCTTTAAACTTGTTGTTCGATAGTTTCGCGTGAGCTGACTGGGAGTCTAGTTTTGACGCGATATCCTTTAAAAACCAATCTCACATCTTCATCTGACGAATTGTTTGAAGGGGCAGTACTATCGGTGTAAGTCCGTCTATAAGTACTGTAATCGCTGTAAATACTATCGTACTTACAGCGGTAAAAAAGTATGCAAGGGTTTTTTTTATTTGGCTGTGAATGACAAATATAACAAGGTGAACAAGCTATTGCCTCCGATCCATGAAGCAGCTTATCAACTAAGGCAAAATAGACGTTTTGACATCTCAAATTGGAGCACTAATTGCTTTAGAGATACTTTTGTTATGACATCCGCTATTAACGGTAGTTGTTAGAGTCGTTGACTTTTTTTGGGGCTTCTATTACTGCATATTGTCTTATTTCATGATATAAGCATTTAAAATTTTTCTTTGGTTACTTGATTTGGCTAAATTCAGAACTTTGATTGCGTAGTGCTTTTATATTGTATACTGTGTAGTTTTAGAGTAGGTTGTAAATACGCAAATCAACTTTGTAGCTGCCAATGTATTTAACAATTTTACAATCGCAATTACAATTAAAATTACAATTAAGCGTCAATTATTGAATTTTTGACTTCAGAGAAAAAATAAATATATAAAAATCTTGACTGTCCCAGAAAAAATCGATCGTTTGGGCAAAACTCAATCGCGCGAGAAAGACTTTTGCAATTTAGTAACTTTGGGAAAAAATCGATCATACTCTTATTTGTTAGAAAGAAAATCATGCACGAAAAATGACATTTGCAAACGTATCGCTCCATAAAACATAGCCCCTTCATTAAACGTCGAATTCCTGGGGATGAAACCTACCTAAATGCTTTCTTAATTACTTTCTGCAGATGATTACTACGAGCGAACAACGGTTGTTGTTACTAACCAGTTGTGCAAGTGGATAGTTGGCTGCAAAACTATTGACGAGGAGGTCATTGCTTGGGCTCGTTGGATTGATATCTGGAGTCAATTTACATTGGAGAGTTTTCTCGAAAGCAATATCGATGTTATTTGCGCAAAAGTTCCAGAGTACGATAGAAAAGACCTTGATCTGAAAGCCCTTGAAAATCTACTTCCTTGGTCCAACGATGCTGTACGAGGCTACTCGGTCTTCTCGTACACCCAACAACTTGATTTGTCGTTGGTGCAGTGCCTTCGGGATCAACTAGGACACTGGTGGTCTGCTGACATGCATTGTTTGAAAGGCGGCATGCACAAACTTGCAGATAAATTCTTTGGCGATGGAGGCTTAGATGAGAAGGCAGATCTGGCTCTTGAAAGACAAGTGTCTAAAGTTACGTACACGTTCTATGAAGAATCTCCCGAACACGATTTTGCTAAAGTTACTTGTTACGCTCCCAGAGACAATAAAGCGAACAGCGAGACGGAAATCCATTACACCGCTAAGGTAGGTGCTCTAGCTTATAGTACTGTAATATGCATTATTTTTTATTCATTTGTCTCTGAATAGCCAAGCGGAGAAAAAACTCAACAATATAAGCAGCTGTGATGAAGAAAATGCAACTCAACACTTTATGGCCAATTATTGCGAATCTGGAAGTCCCGAGTGAATTTTAAATTTTCATATACCTTTGTATATTATGAGCGGTCATATTGTAGCGTGGCAACAAAGGAAGGATTTGGCATCTTTCTAAGAAATTTTTGTTTTCACTATTCTTATTGCTCTTTTTGTAATAGCAAAACTATACAGAGACCGAGTAGTTCCATTTTTAGTACAATTCAATTGAAAGCTGGAGAAAAATATAAAAGTGTCTTCTTTTTCAAGAGCTTTTTGTGACAAGACCGCAACCAAAGACAGCGCAACTACGTGTTTTATCGGGCTGTCATTGCATATTGTTTTTTTTTCTTTATTTATCATAACATTCATTGCTTTATTAGCAGAGGTAGCATTCATTGTTTTTTTATATTAATTAATATCTAATTGTAACTTCCTTCTTCACAGTAATAATTTCACAATTCGTGAGTAGCGACTCTCTCTGTCTCTTTTTCTGAGGGACTTCTGATTTTCTTCTTTGTATTACCATATTGTATCGTTCTATTATTTCTCATAAGGCTGTCATCATGACTACTCCTGTGAACATCCTGCGGCAAATCACTTTCAAACCAATGGCTGAAGACGAAGAAACAAAAGTAAACTTAAGAAAAGCGACGCAAGCTATGGAAGACATCTTCACTGCACCATCCACCAAAATATTTTTGCAAACCAAAACAAGGTTTTGGGAACTGCCTAAGTACAACATTCAAGGCGGATTCTCTAAAACCAATCTTCCAATAGGGCAGCTACATTATGTTTCAGCTGAGTATGATCCGCATGCATCGGAAGAAGAGAAAAAGAAGGGTCTCTTAATGATTTACACTTGGAAGAGCGAAGCCCTCTTGTTTGGTTCAATGACAAAAGAACAAGTACGGCAAGAAGTAATTGAGCAGATTGCTGAGATCCACCCGGAAATTAATACAAAAGAAGGCCATGTTGATGTGTGCATTGTTCATGCTTGGTATAATCTACCATCTTACCAAGGGGCGTACGGAATGTTGAAAACGTCCCAGTTCAATAACATTAGGTAAGATTTTACAAATCTGTAAACAAGTTACTTTTTCACACGAGTATGCTCAGTTAATTCGGGGAGATTGGGACAACCGGGTATGTCGGTGTATAGATTATGACTTAAGTTGCAAAACTTTATCAAGTTTTAAACTGCACACAGGACTGCTACTTTCAGTTGACCGAGGTAAGTTGCAAAGCATTTTGAAGTTTCAAACTGCGCACAGAATAAAATTTATGTTCGATTTAAGTATTTAGGTTAGATCTAGAGTAACTTGTTCTAGGACAACGAGTGTCGCCGATCATCCACGATTTATGGAAAACAGGGTTAAGATATATATTTTTGTCTTAAGGCAATTGTGGGAGCCAATGGGAAACGTACATTTCGCCGGAGAAACGTTTTCATTCGCGAGTGGTTGGATTCAAGGAGCTTTGGAAAGTGGTTTGAAAGCTGCGTATCAAGTTTATCAACGTCGAATGAAAGAAAAAGAACAAGCATAATCTTCAAGAAAAACTGTTGATTCATTTATGACGCTGACATTTTATTGTTTTTTTTAATAGTGAACACTTAGTCTATATTTTGTTACGTAGTAGTATTGTAATGAAAATTGTACTTGTTGGAATACTCAGCATTTGCAGCATTATCTCAGATCATGATTCATTATGGGTAATTAAAAGATTAGTGTCAGGGTCATGCATTGCGGGCTTGTGTAGTTGTTTACATTTGAAACTGACTAGATCCAAGTCCCCAAAACTTAACTTTAGCGCTGTCTACTTATAAAGTCAATATTACGGTATAAATCTAAATTTTATTTACCTTTATACATAATATATCATGTCAAGTGATGATTCGGACTCTGATTTAAATGTGGGTATGTTCGACCCGGAGAACAATTGAAATTTTTATGGGTCTCCACTAAGTTTGGAAAAGAAATATGCGGTAGGCACGTCTGACCTGTTCAGGCTGTTATCTCTGCTAGTCCATTCGGAAATCAAGCAAATGGCACTCAAGTAAACTTAAATTAGCGCAATTTTTTAAGAAAGCTTCCCAGAAAAAAGACCATAAAGACGTTTTGTTCTGCAGTTGCAAAATGTTCGAAAGGCAGCGGCCGTAAGAAACGCGAATCACCTTGCCGAGACGAAAGCCTACTTTTTTCAGAGCAATGCAGTTGTGGAACAAGAAATACGTCGTGTAGAAATAAGGTTTATGTTGCAACGACCCCAGAAGCAAACAATACTGGACGAAATGCGTTCGAACGCCACCAACTTGCAACTTGCTATGCGGGAAGCACGACAGCGAATTACGCAGTACATATATATATTCATGTTACTGACCGACTGCGAGGTCCGGTTTTCCCCCATCTGGAATGAGCAAAGTCGGTAAATAACGTTTTTCTTTTTTTCCTTTGGAAAGCAATCAGGAAATTTTAAGAAATTTCTCGCAAAGCAAGCGTTTGAAATTTTGAATTAAATATAATTGCGTGTGCCAATCACGGGTACAAATAATTTTTTTTAAATCAAATTTTACAAATTCCGCCGAACTAGTAAATATACCCTTGCTTTACCTAAAACTTCGCAAAATGTCTTGATTCAGTGGTTTTTATCAAAAAAATAGACACGTTATTAACCAGCTTTCTCGCGTAATCTCGTCATGCAAAGCTGTCATTTCTCACCAAACTTTGAATGTTGTTCGAATTCTGTTCGTTTCGATGTTTAATTCGTCGGTATAGTATAAATCGCTTTCACTGTGATAACTTTCATTATGACTACCTATTTTATTTTGAAAGGTATGTGGTTTTGTTAAAAAGTCAACAAAACTACGATGTTTCTTTACAGTTTTAAAAAGCGTTAGCGAACCAGTTGAGCGGTCCGGACGGAAAAAACCGAAACGCAAACGGAGTATTTTGATTGGCTGAAAAGCGTGGTACTGAAATGAAGAAAATAATTCAATTTATAATTATTTCAACTTCAAATTTCAAGTTCCTATGATTTAAATTAAACAAGTTATTCAGCACCGCACCATATCATTGTCCTCAACCACAAATCGTACATACATCCTGTTATGTAAAATTGTTGATGCAAACTACTCGGTTCGTTCAGGAATTTCTTGACACATTGAATGAGGGCCAAATATATTCTGTTTTGTTGTAATTGCCCACCAATGGCAATAGACGCTTGGACTATGCCAAAAATATTGTTCAATTTGGCATGCCCCCTTTTGATTTTCCTTCTTCAAAACCCACATGGTACGTAATGTGGAGTATGCAGACCAAGGGCAAGCAAGGATAAAAACAAAACGTTGTGGAAAAATTCGCTGCGTAACATCTTTCATAACATTTCAAAATGTTTACACTGCTCGACACGTCCTTGTGATGGCTATCAGGGGAAGATGTGATACAAGAGCAGAAGAGCCTGATTACTCTACTGGCAGTTTTAGAAAATCTGCTTGCAGACATTACCCTATATTTTATGACGTTATAACAGAAAGCTAGGAGAAGCAACCAAAGAGAGTGCCCCTTCATCGTGGTATTAACAATACGACATTTGCTTCCTACTGAAGATGGGCAATCTATGGGGATCAGTAGGTCATGACAATTTTAAATAAAAGTGTGAACCTGTGTGATCATCAGTGTCTACAGTATGTTGGCATATTTAAATGCCGTGAATGTCGATGCTATAGAATTTTATCCTAGTTTTTTACATATTTTTATATTCCAAGCAAAACCTACATAGAAAAACTAATCGCCTTCGGTAGAATTTTGCAATCTTGTACTTATTAAATAAAGTATTTTAATTAGTGTAGTGTAATGCCATGAGTATGATATTTGCATACACTACAAAGCCATAAATATTTGGGATGAAGTTGCATTGGCACCTTCAGGATTTTTTGAAATGTGACAGAGAACTTTTAACTGATTCATCTGTTCATGGAATTGGCTTCAGTGTTATAGAAGTGGGAATTTTCTTTGGATGGTTATCAGGGGAAGTTAACTTCCGCAGAATTGTTATCGAATCGCTGAGCCTTAACTCCAAAATTGTACATGTCAGGTTATTCCAATATTTGTAGCCTATGTTCACACGATTTTTGTGATCTTCCACTTTTTTGGACTTCTTACAATGGGATTTTTGATATTTATTCTTTCCACTTTCAGTTAGAAATAGCTTTCCAAATATATGGCAGTTATGGTCTTAGTGAATGCGATGATTTACATACACATCATAAGCGTGACGCAAATAGATAGCAATAAGATGTATAGCTATATACCAAGATTGCTTTAATTTAGAGTACTCTTGTTGACTGGAGATATCGTTAACATGACCATGTTTATGTATAGAGATATCTAAAACAGAAAAAAACCCAAAATAACAAGAATTAAACACACAAAGGGAGAGGTGGCGATAAGAAGAAACCTTACCTAAATGTAGCCATCCTCCACACAACGATTTATTATATAACATTGGCAGAGGCACAGCTGCTTGCCCTAATAACATTGGCAGTGGCCAACAACTGCCTTAGCAACACTGGCAGTGGCGCAATGGCTTGCCCAAGTGACATTAGCAGTGGCACATTGTCTTGCTATCTTCAAGATTCTATAAACGGTATATAATTATCACTTATATGTATTAATAGAATCCCATACTGCTTTATGATGACTAAATTATGTTTCTAGAACACCAGCTGGAATCGCTTCTTCACTTAAATTTGTGTTTACATGATCAATTAACGCTTTGTTGTCGGCTGTAAAGCCTGTTATCAATCACCTGTAATGATTTTATGCAACCATGAAATTATAGAGTGGCTGTCGATCAGATTCTTTCATTCAGTTGACATTGAAATCTCCAGAAATAACGTTTTGTGCTGAGGAACGTCATCAAGTACGCAACGTATTGAAGATAGTAGACGTGATATAGCAATACTGGGTGGACGATATTCTCCAATCATATTCAGATGTGGATAACTTTCTGTACTAGTAATAGAAAATTCAATTTCATTTATGTTGTGAGTATAAAGGCCCAGACGCAGTGCTTAAAGTTTGCTCACTCTATTCTAGTAAGTGTATCAGCGATGACTTTAATAAAAAGACAGTACAATTTGTACTAATGTTTGTATTCATAAGCTTATCATGCTGCTTGCCCAGCTGCCCTCAGCCCTGCGCATATCAGTTGATACACAGACAAATTTAAACATGTATAATTTGTACATAAACCAAACAAGGAGATGTTTTTTCCGTGAGCGTACGACTGTACGTCTAGTGTGCTTACACACTTTCCGAAAATTGCCGACTCGAGCGTTACAGCGAGCGCCAAATCGTAGCGTGTTCTTTAAGTCGACGTTCGCCGAAGATGTCACATTTAGTAAATTAGCCATTTAATAAGAAATTTCAGTGTGCAACATTGTGGTTAGCCGCGCATGCACAGCGGCTACCCACAAAAATAGGCACTGAGACAGTGCGTAAGGATTTGCGATTTAAGACAGAAATTTTAAGAAATCATGTTTTTGCAAAGT
>JAODVM010173504.1:0-14294 GCA_025400095.1 Phenganax marumi
TTAGTTACCTTAAATAATTTTAGCAAATCCTTCAAAAGTTAGGAGTTACCTGTCCGAAATTCCCACTTTGATCACCGAAACTTTGACAGTGTAAACCGGGCCTAATTAATTTATACTTTGGCGCCATCTTGATATTTAATGAGATGACCACCCCAGTCAAAAGTAGGTATTTATCAATTCACCTTGTAATACAATCTTATACTTTGGCGCTATCTTGAATTATGATGAGGGTTTACTTAATTATCAACTTGTAATAGTAACTTATGCTAAATTGTTACGTTTTTGAGAAAATTTAGATAACGCCACCCCCCCCCCAAAAAATAGGCTATTTATCTTTGCTTTATTTTACCACCACCCCCAAACATGAACTTGGGGTTTCTTGGATGATTAGCATAGCATTCAAATTTTTTTTAATCCTTCATCTGACTATATTGCCTAACATTATACCTACATATACATTAGATTACTACTTATTATATAACTTACACGCACTAGATTATTACTTATATTAGATACCCACATGTTGCCACCTGTTGCCAATCTCATTTGCATTTTAAATTCCTTCTCAACTCGCAACTTTCAAAAATTGATTTTCAAAATAGTTTGAATTCAATGAGCAGATATGCGAAGATCTTATTTGGGATATGCGGGATCTTATTGAATCAAGAGCGAGGAGGAGGGGAAGTAGAATTAAGTTTGTTCTTAAAGACTCTGCTTTACAAGGTGGTATTTTAGTTTATATTGCAGATGCGCACAAAGAAGCTAACATAGTAAGATTTGTTAGAAATGCAGAAGCACCTACCATAAAACTTATCAAAGAAAATTTGCTAAGTTATAAAATTCAATTTGATGTAGTATGTAAAATGATTAAAAATAATCCAGCTACAAACGAAATGGATGATCAGGATGAAGCCCATTTTCTTTCAAAACAAGAAACTATATTAGAAGGAGTGAATCTAAAGGAAACATATCAAAAAATGATGGAGAAAATCCGAGAAGCATTAGC
This sequence comes from Phenganax marumi, assembly GCA_025400095.1. NCBI lineage: Eukaryota > Metazoa > Cnidaria > Anthozoa > Malacalcyonacea > Clavulariidae > Phenganax > Phenganax marumi. Next base: position 1,007 of record JAODVM010173504.1, read on the forward strand.
CCAAAATAAAAAAAAAGGTTCAGGCTGGATGTTGAATCATATATTAAACTGGAAGTGCTAGAAGTAAGAGGAAGTAATTCAATCCTCTGAGAGGATCATCTTAGGTGAAAACACCAAAATGGATTGCTCATTGCTAATAAAAAAGCAATTATAAATCCTAAAAATAATGACCAAGAGTGCTTCAAGTGGGCTGTTTTAATGCCTTTAATGGAAATGGGGAACCACGAGTTCCAAACAGAATCACTAAATTTCTTAGGGAAAAATCTTTAAATCGTAACTTTAAAGATATATAAAGACTCAAAATCCTGGAATCTATATATCAATGTATGTGGAAATCTATATATCTGTGAATATATCCAAAGTATAAGATTGTATTACAAGGTGAATTGATAAATAGCCTACTTTTGAGAGGAGTGGTCATCTCATTAAATATTCACGATGGCGCCAAAGTATAAATTAATTAGCAAATGTTGTAGAATCGGCTCTTTTGTAACTACTACGGTTACTGATCCTAAATTTAGTTTGAAGAATGGGGAGAGGCAGTCCGCATAAAGCCAGTTTTCCACCAGGTGGAATTTTCTGTGAGGAAAATAAATCTACGAGCTGACTGGCTAGCAATATATTTCGTCGCGAAAAAGGCGTTAGAAAACCAACACGTGGCTTGATTAATTTTCCACAAGGAAAATTCCGCCTAGTGGAAAACGGGTTTGAGGACCAAGTTTACATATAAGGCTGGTTCCTATGACTATGCAGAACAACCCAGTGAATATTAAACAATTCTTAGGTTATTCATAGTTTTACCTTTTTGATGCAACTGAACAAATATAGATAGCTGAGCTTGCGCTGTCCACCAAGAAACCTCGTTGATAAAACTCTATTTGACATAAAATTTAAATGAGTTAAACCAAACAAAAAGAAATAACTATTGAATATTGAAACGAACTCGAGAGCAGTTGTGTTGAGTTTGTTACTCACTATGTTCTACTATACAGAACTGACAAATGTTAGGTCCTACAGTCAACCTGATCTTTATTACAAACGTATAACAATACATACATACTTCTATGAAAACTACAGCTATGATACATTGATCTTTACACTATAATGATAACTTACAGGATATAGCAAATATTACGTATATCAGATATATTATGTGATTATAGGTGTATACGGACAGGATACATATCAAGATATGGGACAGTAGTTTCTCTTACGTAGTTATTCTAACCTTAGATGAACTAATAACGTGACATGACAAAAATACTACAAGTCGATAAAGCAAACGTTAATGCAAACGTTAATGCAATAGCCTCACCATTAACTGCGTTTGGAGGAGCAGGAGAAGATTTTTCTATAATAAAAGAGCATCATATAATTATTATCAATAATGTGTATTTATTCATAAAACACCATGACAGGTATATACAAGTTCTATAACGGTTTACAGTACACGGCACAATCTACGATTTATTTACACATTTTTGACGCATAGTTTATTTTGATCCATTGGGATGAGTTAGTTATTTAAACACGATACGTAAACCTCATCATAATTTTATGAAAACAGCAAACAACAATTTTTTAGATATCTAAAATTGTTGTACCTAGTTTACCTCCAGACCAACTTATATAACCATAATTTCGCTGCATGATAAATCTTACCTGGAACAACAAAGCTGACAGACATTGAAAGCAGAGGTTCGTAATAAGTCTTATCGTTCATGTAAGTGAGAGCTACTGGGGTGACAGCATAGTTCTTTCCACTTTTTGATATTGTTTCATCGGGATCCAATGCAACAGAAAAAGATACGGATGGCGTTTCTCCAAAATCAAGCTTGCTTAACTAGAAGGAAATTGAATAACAGTATGAGTAGTGGGTATATGAGCCGTTTGAAAATGTTGATGCTCAATTAAAAAGCAATGATTGTAATCATTATTCGTGTACAGTGCGAAACTCAATAATCTCACGGCAGTCTGTAATGTCAAATACACGCGATTCAAGTATAATTATAATTCATTGCACTGAATTGCTGATTTTATATAAGTTTCAGGTAATTCTCATACTCTCGCAGCAGTCAGAAACTGAAATTTTACCTGGCTCGGTAATTTACATACAACGGATAATTCTCATCATTATTGATAAAATTGCGATGCAGGCAAAACCAAGCAAATTGATCTACGCCGCTGGAAAGAACATATTACCTAAATGTATAGAGAAATTTGCAAGTTTGGTCTTGAAAAGTTGGAAAATGCGGGAAAAATAGCCCTGCGAAGTTAGTATATTTTTCTCTTAAGGGAGCCGAAAATGACGGCTTTCGCACGCAAAAGAAAAATATACACTAAAACTGCAAACTTCGCAGGGCTGTGTTTCCCGCATTTTCCAACCTTTCGCCACCAAACTTTTCAGTTTTACTACATTTAATATGTTCTTTCCAGCGGCATAGATGAATTTCTTTTTTTTCTGCCTAGATCGATATTTCGTTTATTATGGGAATTGTCCATTGTTTTATTGAACACCGAAGTAAAATCAACACCACGAACTTGTAAAAGAAATCAAGCAACCAAACACTTGAATCTCACGTGAATCTCAATATTAAAACACGTGAAAAACGTGAAAAACACGTGAATCTCAATATTAAAAGACTAGTAAAACATCTAAAAACTGGATTAAGAGCGAGTAATCTAATTTATTTAAGACTTCATCGATCGTTGTTTTGGGTAGAAGACTACATTTTGTTCCTTTCGATGTGAAAAATGAATTAGTATTTTCGGGTCAAGTTTTGTGATGTGCGGCTTAATGGTCACGACATGTATAAAAGTAGGACTTTTCAAGATTCGCAATAAATCAGTATCGGTATATCACATCAGTGTTCTGGCAACAAGTTTGCTATAAATCATGCCATACATTCAAATGTTACCTTAAATGTCACATTGTTTTGTGACACAGTCGATGACATCTTGTTATGGGATTTCTTGTTGATCTGACGAAACTTGGTGTACGTTGGCAGCATCCACACCACCCGCACATTGAAGGCGTGAGCGTCAGAGTCATTCTTGTGAGAAATTGTGAAGTTGTACTCCACAACAGAACTAAAACGCAATTTAGAACAATCGCTAGTTAGATTAGAAGTAGATTACTGTGGCATCCAGAGGATTATAAATATTTAAGACAACTAGCACGTTAAAACATGCTACATGCTTATGATTCTTCACTTAGTTCACTAGTTGGAATTAGAAGCAGTCTCACTCATGTCTAGTTACTGTCGCACGTTCGCATTCTTGTTCAAAATGCAGCTATTCCAAAAGATGTGTCATCTTGTACGTGTTTAACAAACAAGTACATGCGTACCCTTGAGTTAATCCATCAGTTGCATTCGAGTTTGGTTTAACGAGAAGTCTAGGTCGACGACTGGCAGCAAAGTTGGAAGTAAATGAAATCTGACCAATCCAAACCATGTGCTCACTCCCCCTTACTCCAATACCAATCTTATAGTCTGAGGAGTTCACTAATTTATCGTTGTCCTCCAAAACAATTTTAAATTTTATGGTCACTGTATTAGCGTCATCAGAAGCAAGAGCAACCTTGGTTAGTGCTTTGTTTTTAATTAGACCCAGATCAATCTCAGCTCTATCGTAGAATGTTGTATCATTTGTTGTTGAATTGAAAGTTGCTTTGGCATCAGTGAACTTTGAAGCGACTACAACGTTGCTACCATAAGGTTTTGTTGTGAAAGATTCATGAGGTACAAAACGCATGATTGCTGAACCATTTTGGACAGGAAGGAGGACCTACATTAGTGAAGAAATGTACAGTAGCAAGTAATAAAATGTCCCTCATAATGATCGAAAGATTCTGCAAGAGATCAGTGTCGATGGTTTGGAGCTTTAGAAACTAACTGACTCGTTGCGTTGAATGAAGAACAATATTAGAACACATAATATCACTTACAAATAACTTTCCTTCCAGAGTTATTCTATTGATCAACATGTCGACGGAGATTTCAACAGATTGTCCAATGTTAATCAGTCTATCAGGGATGTTCGATGATATCTTGAATGAAGGCACAGCAGCAAGATAGCCTGGATTTGGCTTGTAGGTTCTGATTGGACGATCATCACCAGCAGCAGTCTCGTAATGAATTTTAATCTCAACATTTAAATCAGCCAATGGTGTGACAGATTCGTTCACTTGGACAACGATTACCCCGCGCAGTTCATTTCCTGCAAAACAATAGCAAACGGTGCTATCACTTGGGATAAAATTTCAATTTTCAACCCGGTGATTCGACATTCGCACTATCAAGTACTCAACAAAAATGTACTGTCTTTCCAACATGCGTGGTGAAAGTCATGTAACTTTTATAATTCCGAATGTTCGACTGCAGCCTGACGTGTAGAGAATTGTCTACAACACTTTTTAGGAAAACAGAAAATACATTTGGTGGCAAATGTTATCGTAAGAAATACCGTTTTCGGCAGCAGAAAAATCGGATAGAACAGGTCTTAACCAGCTAATGCTTACTTTTTAAAACTACTCTAGAAACAGGCGATAATCTGTCTTCCGAAAATCAACCACACATCAAGTAAGAGGTGCAAATCAAGAAAATCAGCATAAACGCAATAGAGACTATAATGTTGTAGTTTTGAGCATATATATTGAAAGCGATGCCAATGCTGTAACAATTTTACCATTCACGGGTCTCAGAATCAACAGCCCAAATTTCAAAAGAAGTCGCCGGCTCGAAAACCGCGTTGGCCTTTGAATTCTTCGTTCGTCTTTTGGAGGGGTTATACAGGGCGTCACAGAGCATCTGATGAAAACCTGACGTTTTACTTTATATTTACCTAAAGTCAAAGGACCATCGTTTTTTGTGAACTTCAGAAGGTCTCTCTCACCCTCAATAGAATTTGTTAAAACCCCACCGGACAGTCCACTTTCTTGGTCGTCGTTCACACGGTGTACAGATTTCGAGAAATAAAACAAAATTTTAACGTTTGCTGCATTTTCGTACGAAGCATTTGGCGCATGCTTGACGCTCCATGAAAATTTTAGGATGTCGTTTGCACGATATCGAGCAGGACTGACTGTGTTGTTGAGAGCATTGATTTCGGCGTATAAGTAAGGTTCGTTCTAGTAAACAAAAAGGTATACTTTACAAACTGATTACTAATCGCATTCTATAAACATTTTATCTGACTTATCACACTTTCTTTTCCCTCTCATGTGGCTTGCAAACATTCAATCCTATGGACTATGTATTTATGATAACACGATTGATGGTCAGCGATGACTGTTAGCACGAAGTAGTGCACTGTTGTTACCTTGGAAATTGTGATGGCGTCTTGTCCAACCCAAAGCATTGCTTGACCTGAGAGAGCACCTGCACCAACCCAATGTGTTGAAGCGTTTTTAAGCAAATGATGATCGCTTACTTTCACTGAGAATGAAAGTTTTATTGTGTTCGCACTTTGGATTGGATTTAAAACCTTTACAAAAACGATAGGAAACAAAATATAGATCACCAATGGAAAATATGACATACAGACTAAATTTTGAATTGGACAAAAACTGTAGAATCTACCTCCACAGCAGAAAAGAGCATTCTATATTTAGTAAAACTGCAAAGTTTGGTTGCGAAATGTTGACGTATGCGGAAAATATAATCTTGCGAAGTTTGCTAATTTTGTATATTTTTGCATTACATGCGTACATCGTTACAATTTGGGGGTCAAAAGGGGTAGCAATTTTTGCACGTAATACGAAAATATACCAGGTTTACAAACTTCGCAGGACTATGTTTTCCACATTGTACAACATTTTCCAACCACACTTTGCAGTTTTACTGAAGTTAAGATGCTCTTTCCAGCTGTGGCGATAGATTTACCTAAATCAAACTTTAATCTAAAAGGCTGGCAAATCGTCCATCGCGTTTGCTTTGAACGATTCACCCGCTACATGTGTCCTCTCCTAATCCTACAACGTCCAGTCAGAAGATTTCAGTTTAGGTCTGAGACTGTATGCTCGAAAACACTTTGACAGACCACCAATTTTCTCAGTAACTATCTAGATAGGTTGGTCATACAAAATGTAGACATTTACCGATAATTTTCCAAAGTCCAGCACTACCCGACTTGTAATGTTATCTTCGGCTCCAGTGTACATTGTAGGTGTTGGGTTTGCATTCTGAGCAACAACTGAACTACTGATTTCTCCAACTTTAACATTTTCAACACTCAAAAAACGAAACTCGTTCACGTTTGTATTAACTTCAAACAAGAATGTAAAGTTGAAATATGGCAGAGTTATATTTACGACGTAATCCAAAATTGTTTCAACACGTACATCTAAAAAAGTTTAAAATTGATACGTTTAATTTCAACGCGACAGAAGCAGGGAAAACAAAAACATCAAAACCGCAACATAAAGTCAGGATTAAAACAGGAACGGATAATAATTACAGAAACAGGCAAAAGAATAAGGTATAGTAGCACTGTGAACGCTAACCACAGTGACAATAATATGAAATACGTTACACACTTTGCCATCTTTTGAATTAGAAAAATATAAGTTGCACTATGTTTTAGTGCATTGTGTATATAGCAGGAGAATCATTTCATACTGCATGAAATGAAAAGAATTACCTCCAATTTTACCACGGTGAAACTGGATTTCGGGATAAGTTGTGTAAATTTCAGTGGAATATTTGGGACCATATGTTATACTACCAGGAGCTGATGCATTCATTGTGAACGCCACTTGAAGAAGAGCCAATGGTTCTAAATTGGCTGGAACAAGTCCATAAAATTTGATCTCCATGTAACCACCGTTTTTCAACAATGCTTTTGACGTTGAGAACTTTATTGTACCAGAATTGACGCGCTCTACAGATGAGGCAGTTTCCTTTGTACCAGAAACATTCACTGTAATTTGGTCATTGCCAAGATTAAGATTTTCAGAACTTAGTCGGATGTTGATTCCATTTAAGTCTTCTGGAGAAGCACTGCTATTTTGACTCAAGTACAGACGGAAGTTAATTTTAGATCCAGCAGGAAAAAAGGTTTCGTTGGAATCTGGTTCAAAGGTTATTGAGAGGGCGTCGTAGGTCTAAAAGAGATACCGATTCATAATGCATGTAAGGATAATATAAGGAAGGGAAAGTTCCACTGTTGAAAAGTTTTGTTTCCACGGCAAATCGTTTAAACACGATTCAACTCACCGTTACACTTCTACGCGCGCGGTGGTGTAGTGATCGTCGATTTCTGTTGAAATTTTCCGGCTTCGTATTTCGTAGAGTCATAGCAACTGTTGTCACTGCTTTTTCACTCTCCTCGTCTCTGTTCCAATTTCCATGATTTTCCGCGACGATAGTGAGGAAAAGTGAATCGGCATTGTACACATTTCTGGCTAGAGTTATCACTCCCGCGTTTGGATTCATGTAGAAAAATCCATTTTCGTTTCCTTTACTGATGGAATACTTGACTCGACCGCAAGGGCAGTCGTTTTTATCAAAGCACGATTCAAAATCTGGATCAGTTGCAGAAACACGGAAGATTTCATCGCCAACATTTGTATTTTCTTTTATCTCAGCAAAATACAAGGATTCACCAAACTCTGGCTGGTTATTTTCTATGGGAAGAGCTTAAAGTTTTAGTACATGCATTACAAGCTGAGTGTTCAGTCGTGCGCGCACGAATGTATTTTCTTCGCGACTAAACACGAATAGTAATGCGTGCCGGAATACATACTGTAGTAACAATCTCGTTTAGTCACACTATTGTCGTTCATTATTCAAATTTTGTATGAAAATGACAAACTAAGAATCCGATCAGGAATATTTTAGACAATCACGATTAGCTGAATGACATTGGGTAAGTTTTTTATGAGTTTTATGTAAAACTACATCAACAGAGATTTCCGGCAAAAAGGACGATGAATCGTTTAAAGCTAACTTACGATATTTTGAGCACGTTTCACCACTCCAACAATCACGACAGATACATCCTTTTTGTTCATCACAATCCCCATGATCACAGTTGATGTGTTTGTCCCTAAAAGTCATTAATCAAAATGAACTATATTTATCACTAAGTACGTACATGTATAAGCTAATAAATACTTCATGCTAAACGTGTACGATTCTACGCCAGCTGTGATGCATGAACAGCTAATAGAAAGCAGCCTTTACAGCGAAGTTTCACTCAGGAAAATTTTTCGCAGGATAAGAAAAGACAGGAAAGTTCTTGTGAGTACTAAGATCAAAAGAGAACGTTCTCCGTGGGCTAACAACCTGGTCTATAGGAGTTAGTCGTACGTTCGGGCTCGCTGACGTTCACGGTGACCCAAGCAGGTAAGAGCAGACCCTGATGCAGAGGAGCTGGTCAGACTGATGACAAAAATACAACTTTCCTGTCCTTTCTTATCCTGCGAATAATTTTCCTGAACGGAAGCTAGCCTTTATAGAAGTTCGACTCTATGATGATTTTAAAAACTGTCCCTACCAGCTGGCCTAGTTGTTGCCTATAATTCTACTCTTTTGAAACCCTTTCGACTAAAACCGCCATTCCGCATGCACGCAGTTAAAAGAAGAACATGAATCATCTATACACTTACTTGCTGCAAAATACTTCACATTTGTCACAAACTTGTCCGTCATCATCTTTTATAAAACCGACTCCATTTTTACCGACGTAACGACAATTACAATCTTGAGTGCCGCAAACGAACTTATGTTCAAATTTGCATTCTTTGGCGGCTAGAAGAAGAGGAAAATGCAATACTTTAAATTGAAAATATTAGAAAAGTTTAAGTAATAAAGTTGAACTGAAAGATGACTGGTTCCGAATAAAATAAGTTTCACTAAAAAACTGTCATTTTCTACAAGTGGAGGGACGACAGCCAAGACCTGGGCCTTCAATTATAAGGTTGTCACTAAATTTGACAACGGAGCAGGCTGTATAATTAGGTTAAGGCAGGAAAAACGGCGCAGAGCATGACGTGATATAGAATAGTTCACGTTCAAACCCTATTCACATGGGCGTGTCGCTGATGTTGTATGTCGTGCGTTTGTCAGTCAAGACCATTGGCAGACCGCATGACTAAAATTTTGGAAAAAATAGCAGGTATCTAAGCCGCAGGTTCATTCTTGCGAAGAAAGCTATTGTCGAGCCCAGTGTTGCGACTAGCAAAAATAAATTAATTTATACCTAGAATTCATTACATATAGTGCATGTAATTGAATGCTAGCTGCTTAAACTTCGACAGCTGAATCATGTGTAGGAAGTTAAAAAAGAAATGCTAGAGCTAAGCGTAAGGTTTATACTGAGCCCAGATCTGTGACAAACTCATTGTCATACATGCACCTCAGCAATGATGCACTCGCTCATGCATGAAAAGAAGGTTATGCATTATTGCATGTATATCGAGGTTCGAGAGGATGAGTAAGCACTTCTGGGACCGGTTGGTCGAAAGGTCGATAGCGCTATCCACTGGATAACGACTTTTTGTAGCTTTCGTAAAATTTCCCACTGATTGTTGTAGCATAAAATTACGACTTGCATTATTTATATAGCTAACCAGAATGGAAGTTTCGACTTTTTTGTGCAATTATATGAACGTTGAAAAATTCACTGTCCAATGGATAGCGCTATCCAACTTTCGAACAACCGGCCCCTGAATTGTATACTGCAACTGTATGGTCATGCAAAAAAATTGAACTAATCACACTGGCAAATAGTGTGAGAAGAACTATATGCTGTTAGTCCAAGTTGAAAGCAATTAGCCTTTCTCACGAGCGCAAAATACGTCATTTTATGAGGTACTGTCAGATCTCGTTAATGGATTCAAACAAAAAATACAGCTTTAAAAGCTACTTTTTATGGTTGTATTTGTGAATTTAAAATGATGCACACAACTACAGCAATAAACAGTCACATTTTGTCATTCTTATACTGTCAAACTTGAAAGATGCAGTGCCCCAAAAATGACGTAATTTGCCCTTGCGAGAAAGGCTAATTGGAAAACTCAGAATGCATGTGTACACCACTTAAATTTCTTTCCGACCAGATCACCTGCATCATAAGAAACTCGCGTAAATATGTCGCTTTCTACTGTCGCGTTTTTCATACGCACGTTCACGTACGTTGATAAAAATCGAATATAAATAAGCACGAAACGCAATGTTTAGTACATTTAGTGTTTTAAATGAAGACGGTATGTCCATCTATCTAGTTTCTCTAAACAATACAACATTTTGAAGGAATTAATATTTTTACCTGCGGCGAGAAAAAACAACAGATGTATATGCATCCCTAACTACTACACGTTCATCAATTACTGAACACTATCATTTTTACGCTGGTAGCATAGCTACTTTTCACAGTGACTAGCATTGGACACAAAGTTGTCTACAAAGCCCGATCACACGGGCGATTTATGCCGCGCTTTTCAGGCGTGTTGAAGGATGCGATAGTGCGGTAGTCGGTAGATAAATGGTGCCTTCATACACAACTTCGCTACAGTGCATTTGTCAGTTGACCTGTTCAATCATATTACGCTAAGAGAAAAATCGCAGCAGAAGTGGGGCTCTATATTACTATTAGTTATGTTCTTGCCTACTTTGGACAGCTATAAAATTAAGTCCATAAAACTTATTAGATAAGAGAGATAGTGATCAAATTTTGACTTTGATATACATATTAACTCATTCTGCCTATGGTTTTATTGGATAAGTTTTAATCGATAAGTTTTGATATTTTTGAAACAAGATGTAGTACTTTGCGCACGCCAAGGTCTACGGCGCGCAGATACTTTAAGGCGGACTTAAAATATTAAAGGTATTAACTGGCACTGAATTTTAGCGTCCCGATCAGCAAGTATACTTCAATTCTGCTGCATTCAAAAATGGTTTGGATTTCTATACGTTAGTAAAATATGGAGTGAACATTAGTAATTTTACTGTTGTAAAAAGCGGGAAAACCAAAAAGTTAAAAGCGTCTGCACAAAACGCGCTATGGCAACTGTACATGCAACGTTTATAATCAATAAGTTTGTAGACGCTCTCAGCACTGAAAAGCCATAATCAAACTTACTAGATGGATGTATCTCCTTGGAGAAAAGAAGAAGTGAAAGGGACAGAAATGCAATACGATTCGCCATTGGAAAACAGGTACTCTGGAAACTTTGTTCAGCTCACGACGTATTGCTCTTGAATCTTGCTAAGGCGACTCAAATACTGAAAACATTTTCATGCACCTGCAGTATAGCGCATAAATTGAACTTCATTGATGATAGGATTGGTCAAAACTGTGATTAAAAATTCATGTAAACATACAAGAACAGCAAAATGGCAGGTCTTTAATGGTTCAAGCTGCCAAACGAACACTAATAATGTCTACGTTATGTGATCAGTGATTGCCGAAGGACAGACAAGGACAATTCTCTGCATGGAAATTATAAAATCTTTCGAAAGAAACTTGTAATTTAGCTATTACAACATATTCGAGGCAAGAAGTGATTGTAATTTAAAATTGTCTACTTGTTTTTCAAAAGTCGTTCTGCAGAAGTAGTGAACGGGTGCCTGCCGGCGCCCGACAGAACACATGCAGTCAAATTAATTAATTATAATTTTGAAACTGAGGAAATCGCCACCGCGTGTTGCGCATTCAAAAGCTTTGACTGATGCAAAAATGCTCAGTCTTTTTTATCCCGAATATGAATCTATAAGTAGTATGTTTGGTCATGTATTGGTGTATCGGTATGGTTATTAGTCGAAATCACATTACTGAAGTGGATTTTTTGAGAATATACGGCTTTCAGGAATTCTTCGATAAGAAACGTCTTCCTGATGTTGGTGCAAACAATAGTGGCAAACTTTTTGCTGCCAAGCTGCAGCAATATACTGCGCTAGCACTGTAAATTAAAAAAAAACGCCAAGTTTATTGACCTGAACATGAAATTTCCTTCGTATTACATTTCCTAACTACTACATTTGAAACTGTAAATTGGTTTGACTTTATATTATATTTTCTTACGAAACATCAGCAAGACGTTTTTTGATGAATTCCAGAGTGTTCATGATACTGTATTATATTGTCGGATGCAAAATTGCATTTGTTGTGGTGCAACTCTGTTCAACACTACCCAGATTATCTCTTGTGTTTTGAAGGCTCTTTTACACTGGCGGTTTTTGCTGCGATTTCTCTCCTCTTAGCGTATGACGTATGTGATCGAGTAGGTTGACTGGCGAGTGCAAAGTGGGGGGCTACAGCTTCCAGCCCCCTATCTTCCGCCGGACTTGCAACGGACAGTCTCCTTTGCTAACGCAGTCTCAATTGCAACTGTTTTGAACTTTACTCAACACCCATTACTTTAGATCTATATGCGCCTAGACTTGTAGTCCATAAATTAAAATTCTAACCGAACTACTATAAATCTAGTAACATGACCAAAGACAAACAAGAATCGCGACGTTCCATTGAGATGGTTTATTCATCTCAATGGACGTTTCCCATTCCAAAATCCAAGCGATCATGGCGACGAAGCTTAACCCCTCTGTTAACTAGAAACGCCAAACGAAATGTTTCACCTCAAGTCCCCTGTTGGTTGAGAAGAAAGAGGAGTAATACAGCAATATTTAAAACTAATGCAGTATAATGAAATCTTTTTGATGTCATGCTATGGTGGTTGTGCAGGCAACACCGCGTGACCGTGGTTACTTCTAGAACTTCTTTGGAACATTCTGAACGCACACGCGGTATCAGAAAATATTGCCAACCTCTCAACACGGCGATTCTAGAATTAGTAACAATATGGCTGATCGTACCACTTATAGTTAAAATGAACTCTACAAACTCGAAGCATGAAACACTGAAACCCTTGCTTATTTTATCAGCGAAAGCCAGAACACTTCAATAAGTAAAACAATATGCTGGCAGTTGCATCAACAGACTACAATTTTAGCCATTTTGATGTTCAAAATGGGAACACATTTTACGGAAGGGAACATATAGCACATATTATCAAATCGACACTAATTGCAATTCAAATTCATTTAACGGTCAAGTACTCGATGAAAGCGCCGAGACAAGAGTGATCTGTATGGTCCTAGTCTACTAGTCATGTGGCTAAACTGCTAACACACCCGGACTTTAATACGCATTACAAGTCATTCTAACTTTGAATGGTAACAGTATTGCGAAATCGTACTGTGAAACTAACAAACATGAAATTGCGACCATAATTAGATGTAGGAAACGTACACTGCTGTAAAGAGGGGGGGGGGGGGGGAGC
>JAODVM010173615.1:0-14292 GCA_025400095.1 Phenganax marumi
ACCCAGCTTTTGAACAAATGCATTTGTAAAGTTAAATTTGTTGAAAATTCCTAATTTACACGGTCAAAAAATATTTCGCAAATGAAATTTGTCAAAGAAAATTTGGTCGTGTAAAAGGGGCTATAAGCAGTACGCATTCCATGTCTACTATTTCTATGCGCCAAGATCAAGTAATATAACAATGACTTTTCTGCGATTACAATTCAGACTTTACTATCCGAAAATTGCTTTATCCATTCAGTTTTTGAGTGGTTGTACAACTCCTGCTGTCAGAAACGTGGCTGTAAACAATGAAAAAGACAATTTTACTATACAAGAATTTATATCCAATGTTTAAGTTGTTCTCAAGCATATATTTGATTTTGTTAGAGATCAATTTTGATTGAGCACGTAACAGCTATTTCATCCTCATAAAACAGCGCTATAATAGTTTATATGCAAATATCACCCTATATATGTACCTAGTAAAGTATTGATAACGGTAGATATCATCCTATAGCCAGTAAAATATTGATATCTTCGTTTCACCCCATTGCTTTATTAAGACAAACCCTCCATATCAATTTATTCATGAAAATATGACCTCATTGTAGACATCCTAGACTATAACAGATATATTATAACCTTGAAAAATCGTTTAATAGTTTGCTTTTGTTCGAATATTTTTTCAATCTGTCAACTTTCAATTACTACAAGTTCAGGCAAACTGTCTTCCTGCAAACACGAGTGCTCCCTTCTGTGCGGACTTCGGTTGACAGGGCAACGCTAACACTAGCACGTAAAAAATATGCAAATTTCTTCAGTTGAGTAAACTTTAAATTTCTGCTCATAAGGGAAGTTGGAAGTCGCTCGCCTGACGTTGCCATTTGACTGTCAAGATACCGCATAGCCAGGGTTGCCACATATGTTTTCACCCTCTGGATTTAGTAAATATAACATGGCTTCAGGCGATTATACCGGCTCTCTAGGCGAATGATGTGTTTTCACAAACTTTTAATAAATTGCTGTTATGGATAAGCAGGGCAGCTCTTTACCAGGTTGTAGCGACGAGGAGTACGACAATGATACATGGATTTGGGAAGGATTCGTAGTGGAAGGTATATATCATATATATGTCTTTGTTATGACTAAGTTTAGTAGTTGCTGTTTGTAGTAGTAATAAAACACTTTGTCCATAGTTTTATTCTTCGAGTCTCTACTGCGATTTAAGTATTTGGGATGTGAAAGGGTTTGGATGTATACGTGCGTTCCTTACATTTTCTGTAACTGTTGCATTTCTTGCCGTATGTTTAGTGGAATGTTAATGTCTGATTTTGAAATGGGAATGTTGAGAAATAGATAATACTTTCTTTATTTCAAAAGTCTCTATAAAACACTATTATTTATAATACACAACTCCCATGTACTTAGATAATTTCGATGTTTATTATAGCAATATTTTTCCTGCAAGTTGCAATATTTTGCTGCACCTTGAAATAGTCTGGGAATATATCCATCTTCTGAAATATTTATATTCTAGTAGATAGTCCGATTCGGCCTTCTTTTCAAATTGTTTGCCTTGTTTAATTTGTGAAGATGTAACTGTTTACCCTCGTTGCTTGCTGCTACACGTCTGAAGAGGCTTTTTTTACTACTTTGCTTGTTGAGTGCTTTGCAATCTATAACTATGAGTGCTATTCCTGGAGTATGAGCTATAGAAAACCGTAGGACTCGTATGCAAACTTTGCTTCATACGCATATGCATATCAAATTGTTGAGATGTTAATAGCTCGCCACGGTTCAGCAGCTGTTTTTGTCTCCCAAAATATCGTCCATTTGAAAGACTAGGAACAAAGATCCTTTGCTTTGAAAATAAAGCTTAAATATAGTCTCGCTTGCAATCGCTATTGATCGTTTTTTATTCATTGTTCTAATGAAAGATTTCGACTTTTCGTTTCAGCCGAATAACCACAGAATAACTAAGTCCACCACATGCATTTCAGCAAACTGCTCAAAATGGAACCACTTTCTAGACGTATATTTCATTTTCTTGCGGCTTTTGCTAATATGACCCTTGATCGTGACACAAAAGTGCAGTATAATCCATGTTGACTATGTCAAATCTTTTAACACCTCTGCTTTTTGGAAACATTGCATGAAAGATGTACGATGTAACAGTTACCAAGCTTTTTACCTTTAGATATACTGCTTGGATGAAAATTATACACCGAAAATAATTCCAAAGATACTATTAACAATAGTTTGTGCTTGACAAAGTCAGTCAATAATAGGAGAAACAATCAGACATCCTGTGTGAACCAAGTCGCTCACTAAGCACACAATTGATATCATATTTATGCGTTCCTCGAACAACCAAAGTGAAAGTTTTTAACTGAATACAAGAATTATATGTATTTTAGCACCTAAGATTGAATCTTAAAGATTTGCAATATATGAGAAAGTGTTTTGAAGTCTGACTTATCCAGCCAAATGGGCTTCGTACGACTGGCCCCAATACTGTCAATCTCGACAGACATAAATTATTTGCAGGTGACAAAAGATGTTTAGAAATTACCAAAGCAATATAATTATAAATTATAGCACCTGAAGGCCTACGCAAATGGATGCAACATCTGCAAAATTGTTGGTCCAAAAATGTTGGACCAACGTTTGACGAACAGTTTGAATAAAATTATCCGATCTTGCATCTATGCAACAGTATCTCACCTCGTGAACAGTAAAAAATATCCAACATACTAGAACAGGTTTGAAACTTAGGTTTGAAATTTGGAAAAAATGTGCGTATCTGATGGGATGCACGCACAGAGATTTCATGATTTTCCTGTTCCTGGTAACTCCGAAGAAAAGATAGAATCCAATAGTCAAAGTAGCATATTATCTGCCTTTCCTATATCGTATTTCCCGTAATATATGCATACAAATTCACAGAGACGCCACTCTAGAAAGCTTAGTTGTTTCAGCACAAGGTGTAGGAAGAAATTGGAAATCGGGCCGCTACATATGTTTGCGGCTTTTTGAACTCAATACCAGATGCCAATGGATAACGATAAGCATGATCTGCATGGGAGCTTATAATAGCATACATGTCACGGTCAGGTCGTAAAATCGCTCTTGAATTGATCTTCCCTGCATGAATCCTAGGAATTTTCCTTTTTTGTGCATGCCAGAGCTATTTAAAGTCTTGTCACAGTTTTCTGACAGCTTGCAGTGGGCCTACACCGCCTACACGCAGACTGCCCTTACGAGTTGCTTAAAACCGTGTACTCGTTCAAAACAAAACCGATACCAAATTCAACGTGTAATATTTTGACCTGTACATATTAGAAGTACGACCTGCATGATTCTCTCTACACTTCGGAGTGCAGTCCGGCCGGGCGCTTATACATATTATGGCGACTTTACAAACGCCGGCGTCATATACAACATTAAATTGTTTTACCAGGTGGCGCGTTCAAAGATACTTTTAATCCGTATGAAGCAGCGATATACAAAGACGCTTGCAGGAAACACTTGTAGTCGAGAAAACAAAGAATGGAAGAAAACAATCAGACCCGCCTCGTGACGTTGCATAATAACCTGGGGCCAGTTGTTCGTACGCCGTTTAGCTTAAACGGTGAATAAGTCAGAATTCAAAAACACTCCCACACATTTTTCAAGTCAACTTCCATATAATTAAACTACAGGTAAATGCATAATTATTGTATTCTGTGAAAAAACGTTCAATTTCGTTTTTCAAGGAATACACAAACATGATTTCTATTTTGAACTTATCCACCGTTTAAGCTGAACGAGCTTCGAACAACCGGCCCCAGTTTTGATCGCACCCCGAGGAGATGCAGAATTACCTAAAACACTTTGGGCCACTTGCTTCTGCTCTGGTGTACCCTCGTGGCTCTTCTACGCCGCCAAGCATGTGCCATTGACTCAGTAAAAATGTAGTTTGCTATTATGTCAGGTCGGTCATGACGCAATAAAGACTTTCACCCCAAATTTGTTATTGCATATCCCAATAAAAAAGTACATCGGACGTCGACTACAAATGCACGGTTCTTTCATTTTGTAGGTACACATACTTGTATGTGTATGCATACACTAACCTTTAGCTGTTACCGTCAATACCTTCGTGTGTACTTTGGGTTTAAAGTAAGCTAGGTTTAGTAAAGAAAAACGGTACATCGAAGTACATTCCTTGTGCTAACGTTTTTATTTTTCTTGGCAAGATGATTTTGGATTTCCTAAACTAAAGACAATAGATGTGGCCCAATTGTTACAAACCAAGTCAGTCTACGTTTCAGGTTAGTGCGTGCAGTAGTTTACTACAGGCAAATCTTTTGTTGTTTGCTTTCAGACGTTTACTTAATTTGAAGCTGTGAGAATTTTGAAAGACTGACTGAAGGTCTCTATATAGTATCTTTAACTATCTTAGCTACACAAGCGCTGATATAGCCAGAACAAATTCTAGCTTTAATACATACTAAATAAATGGTCATTCTATTTTGTTATAGGTGGCTGCGACAAGACTGGTTCTCCGCTCATCATATTTCCACCATGTTCAGAATTTGGAAACATTAATGACGCCGACATTGAGAAGATTTTTCATTATTTAGTCCAAAGGTTTGGGTAAGGACTACATTTTGATTATATTGTGCTGGGATACTGTGACCGGTTGTTCGAAGTGCATTCAGCGCAAAACGGTGGATAAGTTCAGAATAGAAGTCGTGTGTGTGTAATCCTTGAATAACGAAATTGAAAGTTTTTGTATAGAATACAATAATTATGCATTTACCTGTAGTTATATTACATAAGATTTGACTTGAAAGTTTTAGAAAATGTGTGAGAGTCTTTTTGAGTTTAAGCTAAACGTCGTACGAACAACTGGCCCCTGATGGCTATTACTGAGTTATACCGTATTTGTGCATGTATAATGTTTTATTGCATTGTGTATAATGTATAACCTTCAAACCCTAATGCGATGTATTAACGCTAAATCATTGATATTCAGACCAGAAGAGAGAAAGAAGGGATTTACAGCCATTATAGATCGCCGGTCTGATAAATGGACATCAGTAAAACTTGTTCTTGACAGATTGCAGGTTTGAATATTTTATTCTTCATCTCGTATATTTGCTGCCGTAAATAGTTATTTTTGCGTTAGGTTCAGTTTACGCAACAGAAGTATACAGGTTGTTTTACGGGCAAATTGTCTCAGTTATGCAGATTTCGATACGTGTTCGTTCGAACTTTTTTTGTTTTCTAGATTTTTTTCACTGCCACTATTCAAAATACGTATGTGATCAAACCACAAGGATTTTTCCAGAAATATTCTGAAAGCAGCTTTAAATCCAACTCGAGTTATAACTTTGAGGTATGAGTCATTTCAATTGCTAACTTCATTAATACAAATTGCTTTTAGATGGCAAATATTGTGATGCATGTAGATTCTTACGCGTAAATTCTTACGCCTTACGAAGTCATATAAGTATATAGCTATCTACATATATACATGCATTTTAACCTTCTTTCGGAAGAGAACCGTTTATTTAGGACTACTGTTTTTAGTAGTCTGCTGTGGACGGCGCGAGTCTTACCAGGGTTTTACTACTAAGTTGAGATTTTCTAAATATCGCCAACTGTCTCTGAGAAAGGTTCTCCACAAATGTTCTCAATTTTACTTTTAATTTACCATATTAGTTCAGTCTTTCTTTCTCAATCACAATGATTCCTTAAATATAGCCCAAACACCAATCAACAGTGCAAGGGCCGCGGAACCATTTAGAAAGTGGGGAGGCACCATAGACGTACGGGCTTTAAAATTTTTGGGGGGGCGGACAAGGAGCGCCGAAGGCGCGAGAACTTCTAGGGGGTCTGGAAGTATACTCCCCCGGGATATTATGAAAAGTGGAGTCTTTAAAATGCTATTTCCTGCGTTCTGGGTATAAGATATTTTGCACGGAATTATACGCACATTAATTAGTTACTTAAAGAAGGGCACAATTAATGACTCAAAGAAGGGCATCTTTGTTGATAAAAAGGGGCACATTTTGGTCTTTTCAAAAAAGTGGGAGGGGCACCGTACCCCAGTGCCCCCCTATTCCGCGGCCTTTGACAGTGCCAGCTAGCTTGCCGGAATTTCGTTTTAAAATTTTCACAGATTGTGGTTCTGAATGATGTAAATAGTGTTTATGAGTACGTAGACAGAACTCAGCTGACGCCATGTCTTGGTGGAACGTTGAATTATGATCATCAAGATTGGGTTCAGCACAGAACTGTAAGTCACAATCCAGCTCCCGCTAGATTTCTAAAATTGACAATTAGTAAACTTCCTTTCTAATTATGGTAACTTTCACCAATCTCAGTTAGCAGAACTAGACCTACGTCGCTGAGCTCAACACACCTGAATCATAGCGCTAAATCATCAACCGATACTTTCAATTTGCAGGCAATTGACAGATTTGGTGAGACTTGCCGCTCAATCGCTTCACGTCTGGTGACTCTGAAACAAATATTTGATAAAACTGATCTTTCTGTGTCTGACAGTCAAGAAACTGAACACGTCCTGGATGTTCATGGTCAAATGTGGTTTGATGTTAGAGATGATATTAACAATGCACTGATGATTGGAAACACTCAGTTAAAATGCATGAAGGTAGGAATGAATAGATTGCTGCAGGTCGATTCTGCCGGAATCCTTTGTGAACCCAATGACGATTGGAAATCTGAACAGCATCATCGTAGAGATGATCAGGTTTTTCGCGTAAGTGAACGTTGGTGTCTTCAAAACCATGTTTCGTGAATTCTTCAGCATTTAAATTTCACTTGCAACTTATCTGGTAGCATTAATTTGCGGCCATACTTTGATATGGTAGTTCTTTAAGTAGTGCCTTTTTTTGAAAAATATGTTGTGTGCGAGAGTAAGCTGAATGAGGAATTTTATACGATTGTCAAATGTACGCAAAGCTCACATTTGCGCTTGCCGTTTATAACTAAATCACCAAGACCCAATGCAATTCTGTACTCTATCCCTCCGAAATTTCAGTGGTACTAATGCAACCTAAACGTGATTCGTTATTGTTGAATTTGGTGAGAGAGGAATTCTTTTTCCTGGTTCTTGTGTAGTTTTCTTTTGACATTTTGTTTCAGTGTTGTAGACAACCATTTTGAAAACGCAACATGCTTTTCGTATCAAACTTGCACATCGAAAGTTAGCATCAAAAGTTGCATCGACATATTTCTTAGGAAATTTAATAATTGCCTGTAAATTATGATTCACTGATGTGTAATTTATTTCAATTGTTCTTGTCAGGGAGCAGAAACTGCAGATCAAGAAAAGTTTTCAGTATTACCCATATCCCGGACAAGTGTTCATGATCTTCAAGCTTTGGTTGATAATATCTCCAGAGTGAAGGATAAGTTTGAGAGCGTTTGGGAAAGACACCAGAGTTGCGTCCTACAGTCGCTCCAATTTACATTCTTTGATAAAGAGTTTGTTCAAGTGAGTCGGTACACGTGTTTGTAATTATTCGGCATTTATGCATATGACGTTTGTGTTGCCGTACTTTAGCTATAGCGAAACATTGCGACTTCATCGTTACCACATTTACTAAGGAACTTGGAGGTTGGCTGATATAAATTACGAGTTGACGAGTCGCGTTACTTTATGTGATACAGGTTAAGAATCTTTTCATGGCCGCGCACACGAATTTATCACACATGACAGAGTTTGGTGATTCGGTTTCTTCTGCAGCGAGACTCAGGAAAGACACAATGGAATTTGAAGAAGGAACAAAGGTACGTCGAATGGTAAAACTTTTGCTAACCGATTTGTTTCTAGAACTCACGCTTTTCAATCCTCAAATTCAGGTTCAGAATCAGACTTTTTCGGTTTTCAGTACTTCGCAGTAGATATCTCGTTTCAGTTTTTGACTTACAAGGACCCCCCTTGACAAGGGGAATAAAACACTATACGAACGATATTTCACGGTTACTTTTGAAATAGAGTCCAACGTTTTTCGATCAAAACTTATGTTATTGTTGTCATCATCAAGGTTTTATTCATTTTCAGGAAGCAGTAGAGAAACTGACAGAGTTGTGCGAGCGAGGAGAAGAGATGACGAAGAATGAACATTGCTATTCACAGTTAATCCAGACAAAATGCAGCGAACTGCGAAACTTGAACGAAGATCTTTACAAAAAACTAAATGAAAGAAAATGCAACCTGGATAAATCAACCGAAGTTCATGAATCTTTGGCGCAGGTTATTTTGTTTTATGATCTTTATTGTTAGATTTAACAGTTATTGCATGGTACCGCGGTAGGAGACGAGGCGTCAACTTTAGTATACATCCTTAAGCATGATATAATAGTACATGGATGTCATCAATTTAATATGGGCTTTTGCTTGGACAGGGACATTTGTACAGTGAAATTTTGATTCGAGTATTTGACTAACTACTGTGAAAACGAATACGACAGCGGAGTTTTGTCGCTGAAAATCAAAATCAGCCCCTGTAAACTCGTTGACGTCTTGTTTTCAAATAAAACAACGAAGAATTTTTAAATTTCATAAAGTAGGCTACAGACTGGTGCCGTGGTACTGCTTCCCACTCCCATCACTGTTAAAACTAGTAAGGTCATGCGTCCATGTTTGCAGGTCAGCGCATGGTGCAACGCAGGCGTAGACATTCTTGCCTCGCAACCGCTGGAGAGGTTCCAGTCAGCAGAAGGCGCAGAGAAAGCTCTGAAGGAAATTGATGAATTTCTGAAGAAACCGCAAGGTGTGAATCTGGGTAAATTGAACAGAATGGAGAAAACTGCGAAAGAACTGGGAGATGAAAAATTATTGGAACAAGTTGGAGATGCATTGAAACGTATCAGTGAAGTCACGGATATGATGAGCAATAGAGAGGCAAGGTTAGCTACTCCACAGTTTAAATAAGTTTATCGCTTCAGCAACTTGGGTCAATTTCTTCTCTGCAGTCTTAAATTCAGTTATGCTTTATTTATGCGGTTAGCTGCAGAACGTGTACCTAGTGGACGTTGAAATATCAGACACAGTGTGGCTAGTCGAGGGGACTCTAGGGCGAAGATGAACGACTGCACACAACTTACGCTGTTTCGCCAACATTTAAATTCGAAAGCTCGATTACGTTTTTGCTATACTTACAGTACGTCTATACAAATTTATGCCAAATTTATCTCAAGCACATCTTTAAAAAAAAGATGTTTGCTTGCAAACTACATCAAAAGAGACGGGGTACGGTACAGTAGAGAACAAAATGTTTTCAACAGCACCCAGTAATGGACAACAGTACGCATAATACATTTAATGCCATTTTTACTCATGTAGTTTTAAGAAGATGGTAACCAAGCGACCAGTTCAGCAAGTCGCTCCAGTAGCTCCTCCCACCACTACTGCAAGTCAACAGCTGAAAAATCCTTCACCTGCAAAGAAGAGAGAAAGCCCCAGTCCGTTGCTTCATCTGAAGAAAGGTAAAACAAACTTGGATCTGTTTCCGTATTCCAAGATCGCGGAGTTTTTGATAGCTTGGGCCACCTTTTTTACGCCTGAGTTCATCTGGTAGTTACTGATGACCATAATCTTTCGTCCACTTCCTCCCTCGTTAGCCGCGGGCAATTGATTAGAGAACCTTGCTGGCGGATTGTTTACATAACAACCCATAACAACCACTCAAGGAGGCTAAACTGCTGTTATTATCTGATCATGTACTCATAATACGTCATTTCTAGATAGCAAAAGCCCAAATAAACTATCCAGTCCTACGGCTCAACGACGTCCTATATCTATTGTGATTACTCCTGAACCAGGATGCAGCATCAAACCTCCACTAACCACTGAAGAACGTCCACGTTCTGGTTCCCTCGAAAGTCCTCATAACTCCAACAATATCGATGTTGAAGATGGCCCCGCTGTCCTGAAGAAACGAGCTCAGGTAAAACACTAGAGTGACAATGGCATAGTAGATCATAGTGGTATTTTCAAGTTTATTTTAGATCCAATTTTGTAATTTGATATGTTGGAGAGTTCGGACATAATGCCCCTCGAAACGAAGTTGGAGTGCGGAGGAAGACGTCGTTGTGACTAACTTCCTGGAAAAAAAGTGAATGCTGTTTATGTTTCGTTTAATCAGGGAGTTCTTATAAGGTTTCATTGTATCGATCATCCATCAACTGACTAAATAGCCGTTCACAAGGGCGAAATTTACCTGCGATTTTTCTCGTGTAGAAGGATGTAATAGGGCGAGTAACTGGCGAATATACTTCATTCGAAAATTTTGCCAACGCACTCGTCAGTCAACTTATTCAATCACTGGCGCTAAAAGAACAGATATCGTAGAAAATTTTCCGTATTCACAGGCCTTTAGAATTGACTTCATGTTATTAGAAGACTGGCAAAGATAGCGATCGGAATTACTGCCGCAACTTCCTACTTTTTTCAGTCTTCATGCTTTGAGTGATTTTAGATGCTCCGACATTCTCGCTACTTAGTCTTCAGTAATAGATTACCAGAGTACCAGAGTATCGTAGGTATCATATAAATTCATACTTATATTGAAAACGTTCCAGGTGATGAATGAGCTAATTGAAACGGAAAGAGTTTACGTGACGGATCTGCAATGTGTGGTTGAAGGTTACATGAAGGAATATCAAGATGGCAGCCCAGATCTTCCGCGCGAGCTTCGTGGAAAGAAAGGAATTATCTTTGGAAATATCAATGAAATCTACGTCTTCCACAGAGATATATTTCTTCGAGATCTTGAATTGTGCGTAGGTCAACCTTTGCTTGTGGGCGAAGTATTTTTGGCGAAGGAGAACGAGTTTCAAATGTACGCATCATATTGCAAGAATAAGCCAAGTTCTGAAGCTCTAAGGGAACAGTGTGCTGAAGTTCCATTCTTTCAAGAATGTCAGAAGAAGCTAAAACACCAGTTACCGTTGCATGCTTATCTTCTCAAGCCGATCCAGCGAATCACAAAGTACCAACTCATTTTGAAACAAATGATAAAATATGCGCAAAACTCTCAAGAAAGTCGCGCGAGATTAGAGGAGGCATTAGAAGGAATGATGAAAGTTTTGAAGAACTTGAATGATGTTATGCATTCTACGTATATTCGAGGTTTTCTGGGTAGCTTGAGCGATCAAGGGAAGCTCTTAATGCAAGACAGTTTTGTAGTATGGCAATCCAACAAGAAACATGTTATCAACGTGAATATAACACATTTCAAAGGCAAACCAAGGCAAGTGTTTCTCTATGAGAAAATGGTCTTGTTTACGAAACGTGATGAAGATTTGGCGAAGGATTCAGTGTATTACCAATGTAAAACTAGTTTAAAGGTAAGACATCGTTTAAATTTTAATACAATCATTTAGATACGTAGACTCATGCAGTGGCTAATGAGCCCTTGTAAAACACGATGGTATACAATCTGGGTTTGCAAATGTTTTCTATGATATGATAAAGTTGAAATGACATCGATGATGACATATAGACGGATAAATCTGAACAGACACACTCGCTAAAAATATAACTATAAGCTCTATGCCCAGAATCTATTCTGAGACCCTGAGATGCAATACTCTGACCAGTGGCAGTGAGTTCTGCTATGAGGTCACTTTTCGTGCATGGATACCTTCTTCCATTATAGCTGGATTTCACTGCCCACAATTGGACGACCGCAGATGGCCGTCAGTTTGCAGTTATCATGAGAAAATAAAGCTAATTCTTTTCATGACATATGTAGCATTAATTTGTTTGCTTTTTAGGGTATAACTTTCTGAATTTGATCTCCAACGGCTACCACGTAACGCGTGGTGAAACCTACCTATATTTTATCTTTTTGTTCTACTCTTGCTGACTTTTTATCAAATTTTAGTTGATTGACATCGGTCTTACTGAAACGGTCAAAGAAGATCGTTTAAAGTTTGGTCTGTGGCTCCAGAACAAATCCGAATTCTTTACGTTACAGGTATGTAAAAAAGATAGTCAGTCTTGAAAAGGGTGAGGTGCACAGACGACAGCGAAATTGGCCCTATACGTGCATTAATGTCACCATATCATAAGAATTACTTGTACTAAACAGTCTCTATCTAAACTTTGACAGTATATGCATTGATTGAATCCAAGTATAGGATACAATCACTGACATATATACATCTGGACTGCTTGTTTGGCGTCAAAAAGCGTGGTCCAAGATGGCCGAAATTATGAGAGTGTTTGCCTGTTTGCTTATGAAGTCGGCTGCTGACCAATATTGCTTACTTTATTAAAGAGCCAGCGATGTCGCGATACTCTCATGTCAGCCTTTGTGACTTTGAATTCACCACGCACGCCTCAAGTCAAAAAGCATGGGAGCAGGCATCCAGATGTATATATGTCAGTGGATACAATTAGCCTTTCTCACGCCTTTCTCACGCTATGCGACCAGGCCTTAAAATCCGCCATTTTTGGGTAGCAAAATCATTGTTTTTGACCCTCATTTTTTATCAAAGGAAAATATATAGAATTTTATCCTTGTTTACAATTGTTTGGCACTTTCTATCTTCATATGTGATGAAAGTTTGGATTAAATAGCGAAATTTTTCCATGTAAATACGCGCCGAAAATTTACATTTTGTCATCTCGTATTTTCTCGGCGAAATTTTAAAATCTGTCGCTGATATTTCACACAAAGTTATCAGCAGTCTCAGGTTTTCTAAAAAAGGAGAAAGTTGGTTTTTTATTCTTTTGAATAAAACAAAATTTGCCTATTTCAGTTGATTTGCCACCCAAAAATGGCGAATTTAAGGCCTGGTCGCATAGCGTGAGAAAGGCTAATTCCTTTTCATTGTTCCGTTGGTTGGCTTGCGTCATGCCAAGTATTTTCATTTTATTCCCTAAATTTGCATTGTAAAGCAGGCCCTTTTTTAACATATAGATTGGAGGGACCAAAGCCCCCCTACCTTTTATGTTGGCCCCCCAGTAAAAAGTTTTTGCTCCCCAATAAAAGTCCCCTTTATTAAAAAATGAGCCAAAATCATACTGAAATAGCAGGGAATCACTTCTGAGACGCTCACAAATTCAAAAAATTTCCTGGGGGAGGACCCCCAGACCCCCCCAACAAAGTTTTTTCCCTACTTTTCACCCCGCTCGTATCTTAATTTAGTCCCTTTTCGTAATCGGCCCCTCCACTGACAAATGCTTAAAAAAGGCCATGTTGTAAAGTAGTAGAAAGTATTAATCAGTGATAAGGTAGAGCATGCGACAATCTCATGCATGTGTATGTTTCACTAACAGAATAAACTCTGACTCTGTGGGACCGAAATTGTTTGTAACTGTTTTCGAGCTCTTCACAAGTAATTCTGTACCCTGAAAGTGTTACTCCACAAATTTAGGCTGCCTCAGAAGATATCAAGAAAATCTGGGTTCAGGAAATTCGCAGATTATTGCAATCTCAGTTTTCTAAAGTAAAAGGTATATTTATCAAGTCTTTCTCCTAACAGTTTCTAGTTAAACGATAGAAGACATTAAAAGAAGTTTATACCTCCGTTAATGTTGTTTAATAAGCCGCTTGCATGAAAGAATTTGGCAAGCCAATTCCATTAAACTATATTCACGGGGGCGAAGCCTTCATCTTCTGGCGGAGGTAGCTGCTGCTCATATGGAATAGCCGGTTTCCTTCATTGCGTATTCTGAATACAACTATACTAGAATGCTTTTCAGACATTGCTTTGGGGGCGTTTTATTTGCTATGCCCACACGGCAGTTGCATTCAGAAAACCGAAAAAGGGGAACCAGCTTTTGATCTATACAGTACGTGCTCCATAAACGAAACTTGTGAACACTTCCAGTTTTTGTCGTGCTTATGTTTGTAGAATCTAGATCTCACTCGATGAATGCCATCTCTCCTGGTGTGCATACTGACCAGAACACTTTACCTCCTGGGTAAGTAAATTTGATGAGCGTCGTTTTAATATTCAACTTCAAGAACAACAAAATTTTACCTGAGGAGCAAGCAAATTTAGTACTCACTTTTCGTCTTCATCATTTCTCATTTCTGTTCAATAAATAGAGCATTTTACCCCTTTACTGTACTAAATATTATATTTCGCCTAATCAGTCCAGAAACGTTCAACCCTGATATTAATTTACAACATTTTTGTCATTTTTGTTGCATGCCATATATGGCATGCAACTTTCACATAGCGTAAATTTCGTGTTTGTCCGAGTGAGTGGTTGTCCGTGCGGTCAGTCACGTGGCAGAAACGTAAAACACGACAAATACCGAGTTTTTCCGA
>JAODVM010173726.1:0-14291 GCA_025400095.1 Phenganax marumi
CTTTATATCGGCAATTTTTTTGTCGCCTGGCGTCTGACGTTTGCCGTTGAACGCGAAGCTTAAGCTCTCTAATGAATGAATGAACGAATTTTGTAGAGATGTCTTGATGGCTTTGAAAGAAGAGTATGATTCGAAAGATCCGTTAATCGCCACGGCCTTGCACAATCTCGCTGTAGTGAACTCAGATCAGGTACCGCGTTCCTCTACTATATTAGATAACTCTAAATAGCAGTTCCTCTGACTAGATTGTTTGATCGAATGTTTTTGTAGAAAAAGTTGAGTGAAGCTTTAAAGTTGTTTGAACAAGCTCTGAAGATCTATGAAGAACGTCTAGGTGCAAGTCATCCTAAAGTTGCTGAAAGTTTGAAAAACATTGCTAAAGTTCATCTTGAGTTGGTAAGACTACCATGCAAATATCCTCCTTTAAAAAGTGAAATGACCATACGATTTGACGTACATAGGCTCCGTCAGTAGATGTAATTAATAGGTTCTTCCCCAATCGGGTGATATTGGTACCCACCCCGTAAAAAACGCAATCCAAGATGGCGTCAAACTATAAAATTACTATTACAAAAATTCCCAAAAATTTCAAAATTAGTTGGGGGAGGGGGTGTCAGTCAAAAATGTGCAAAAAAGTCCGATGTAGAAAAGGAGGCGGGCTTATTATGCAAATGAAACACCAAATTCAAGGAAAAACAAAAAACCACCTGTCAATCATTTATGCAAATGAGCTAGTCACGTGACCATCCAAGATGGCGTCAAATTAGAAATTACTATTACAACAGTAATTTATACTTTAGCGCCATCTTCGATCTGGCTGTTGTAGTAATTTATACTTTGGCGCCATCTCGAATTGTCGCTTGACTTGGTCATTTGCATAAATGATTGAATGGTGGTTTGTCTTTCCTGGAATTTGGGGGTTTTTCTTGGAATTTTATACCTTATTTGCATAATAAGCCCCACCTCTTTTTTACATCGTACTTTTGTTGGACATTTTTGGCTGACCCACCCTCCTAATTTTGAAATTTTTGGGAATTTTCGTAATCGTAATTTTTAGTTTGTGGCGATCGTTGATTGCATTTTTTGGGGGGTGTGTGTACCGAAATCGCCCGATTGGAATAGAACCTTTGAATTACATGATTTACATCTCCATCGAATGGTACTTATGAAGCAAAGTTCCTGGCCCTTGATCTTGACAATTTGCAGTTTTCTGTTATAAGGATGATTGTGTTTCACATTTCAGGGTAATTCGAATGAAGCATCTTCGTTTCTACTTCGCTTTGAAATGATCCACGATAATGATTCAACAATGACGACTATCTCCAGTTTGAATTCATCTGAGAGTTGGGTAAATAGCAACGCGCTGGGGCTAAAGAATGGCAGAGATCGATATGGAGAATATGACGTCATGGTCACGTAAGAAGAGAATCTATGTCAGAACCAGTCTTCTTGTGTGGTGATAGAACAACCAAACAGCTCGCAGTACTGATGCTTGTGAAGACGTAGGCAGCACAGATAAATTGGTGATGTTCTGGTGCCTGAGTACATCCATGGACAATCCATAATATTTTGGGGTTGTCGGTGGTAAATTTAATTTCTTTGGTAAATTTTTCAGTACTTAGGTTTAACCAATTTCTGGTTATTAGAATGGCTATACTTGTAGCATGGTAGTCAGCCATTACGCGTGTACACTATTGTACGCAAGGAGATCTATAAGACCTGCTTAATTAGAGTTGTTGCGCGGGTTTATAATAATATTATTCGCACACGACAAACTGAACGTTTTCATCCTCTCCATCAAGTATTGGGATCTATCATATTACATATATGTATAGATATTGTGTGCCGAAACTATAATATATCGTATATGATATTTCTTGTAATATTTTACAGGGTTATTTGACATACATGATTACGTCATTAATAAAACAAAGTTGCTGTTTTTCGTTTTCCTTTATTTTCAGTGCAGACGTTTGGCAACCGAAAACTAACCTAGTGCTCAGGCCTCCTCACTGGACTACTGAACCACTAAGTCGACTATGTTTGTGGTAACATGAAGTTATAAACAAAATAACAAAATGGCGGCTTCCTCATCAGGAGTGGAGAAAACTTCTTATGTTTGTTTGTCAAATAATCCCCTGAGATTTGATCCAGTGAGCAGAGAAAATAGCGTGTTCTTTGACGAAGCTAATAAGCAAGTAAGCTGTGCATAGTACAACGTTACGCAAAGCTTTAGAAAGTATTTTTGCGCACACGACCTTTTTTGTTGACAAATTTCAAAACATTTTTTTTACAATTTTATTTGAGGTATTTTCAGTTCGTCATGTTGAAGGGTACACTAGAGTTGTTGTGAAAGGTCCAGAAAATCATAAAGTATCGCATTTTGAGTAAGTATTGATCTTTTTAGAGTTTTGTTAGGTCATATTGCAGGATGACTGCAGCAGATATTGATTCCTCATTCTGTTTATAGCATTGTTGACAGGGGTCATGTTGCGTCCATCAAGTTTTCTCTGGACCAGAAAATTCTTGCAGTTCAAAGGACAGCTAAAGCTGTGGTTAGCAGAGTTTACATCTCCTATAATATGAGATTTTAGCAACTGATTTTATTAAATTGTGTCAAAGCTTTTGTGTTTTGAAGAATAAAAGGTAAAAAGCTTATAAGACATAGTATTTTACTTGCAGGATTTTATAAATTTTTTGCAAGGGTCAGATAGAAAGGAATATCAACAAACTTGCAAGGTTTTTGTAAACTTTTGTCATTATTGAAATTACTTTTCGTTTTCTTACTGTTTTTTTCAACTACAAATGTATATATCTTAGCATATTTTCTTGAACTTCACTAGAGCAAGTCTGCTCAAATCATTGGCTTCAACTGGACTGGATCAAATGAAATTGTATTTAACACAAACCAAGGATTAGAGTTGTACCAGGTATTGCACTTTTAATTTATTGTATACTTTTAGATTGTTTTATCATTTTAGCTACCTAGTGTACATCGGGCACCTATTTTTCTAACGAAACTTGTAAATAGTTTTGAAATTCATTTCATGTTGTCATGTCACTGTATGTAAATCATTGAGAACATTATAACATCATGAATCTGCACATTTTGCCCAAAAAAGTCATTCTCAGATCATAAAAACATGTTTTTGAAAAATTTGAAACACATTGTCTTCAAAATCATTGAAGTCACTTTGCTTCTTGAAAATTGATGTAAGTTGATATACTTTGAAAAATTATTGACAGTTTTCAAAACTTGGCACTCAAAATTTTTTTCAATCCATCCATAACAGCATTGCCTATAGTTCATTGTTTTTCCTGTAGGTATTCCCTGATAAGAGCAGTTTAAAGTTACTGAAAAACTACAGCGTCCAAGTGAACTGGTTTGTCTATTTGGTAAGCAGTCAATAATCAGTGATTAAATTTACTATTTTATGCTAGCATCTCACCAAAATGTCATTATTTTGATTGCAGGCTGATATCACTTTATTGCTATTTTCATCGACCGCTCTGGGAAATGTAATTCATCCTTATTCTGTCAGGGTAGGATGGCATTTGACTATTGTGAATCTGATGATGGTTCACTTGACTCATTCTTCTTCCAACACTTCAGGCTGGCTCAGTCATCAGACATCCAAAGTTTGAAGTTGAACTTCCTCCCGTTACTCAACAAAAGCCAAAACCAACTTCTCTTTTGGAAAGAGATGTTACAATTGCTGTCCTGTAAGTGTCGCGCACTTATTTGATCAAAGTTAAGAAGCACAAGTTTGCCCAACTACACATGATATTGTTAAAAACAATGTTAAAAATTTCTTATTTTCATGTTTAGTTATGGCGACGTATATGTGATTGTTTTAAGAACGCAGTCTAGAGGTCAAAAAGCTCGTGGTGAAAGGACAGTTGGAGCTGAAGTTGTTCTTTATCAATTGCTCAAGTATTTAAACTTTTCATCAACCGTAACTTTTTACATTTGGCTCCTTGTACTATCAAAAGAGTCTCTGGTACTCCATTTTCTTCCTGCAGTGCAACAATGCATCAAAAATGTAAGATAAACTTATCGTAGTTAAAATTTATTCTCGTTATTCGGCAGTGATCGCCCGGCGCGAAAATCGTACGTTCTTCAATTAAATACCAGCGGACGTTTTGCAGTAAACACAGTGGTAAGATGAACTACGTCTTTATGTTACCCTACACAATCATAGTCTCTCTATAGTGTTTTTGCTTCTCCAGGATAACCTTGTCATTGTTCATCATCAAGCGTCCAAGGTTATTTTTACAGTTGTTATGATGCAAAATGTACTCTTTCTGTTTCTATCTTTTTTTCGTAAATGACAACACCATTCTTCTGATGGCTTTTAGACATCCATGATATTCGACATCAAAATGAAAGGAATTTCAGATGGACAATGTACTTATCTCGAATCTGTTTTGTCACCTTTGTCTATTGAATCCTTCACGTTGCATGAAGGTAGAGTGCATGAGGATTGATTGGATTTAATTTCAGGGAAATGATGTATGCAACATTTCCTATGGATATTTGTTGTTCTAGAGTCGCGATGTAATCCTGCTGAAGAGAAGAAAGTCATAAATTGTGAAATGTGTATCCTTTACACTCACATCCAACTCATGCGGCACGTTGGTTCATCTTGCCAAATTTTGATGCTTCACTTTAAAAAATTTTGGAAAGGCGTTTCAAAAGGACAAAGATTTTTCAGATCAGTACCGTTTGTTAATTTTCCTAAACTCTATTAACTCGACAGATTCGGCAAACTGGATTGTTTTTCAACCAAATATAATTATTGATGCAAAACTAGGTAGGTACATTAACAAGTTGAAATGCTCGTCACAGTTTTGTTGGGTAGGTATATACTTCAGAAAAACAGAATGGCTGCAAATGTATGAATTGTAATTCTAGGTTGTCTTTGGGGTGTATACATGAAACTAGAACCACTCTTGAATATGATAGCAGATAAGGTCAGTCACATTTTTCATTGAGATCTGTTTAAAGTATACAACCATTTATTACTCGAGTACTATAATTTGACTCAGGCAATGTTGATTGAATTTCTACTCCTGAGAAGAAATGCCAAAGGAACTATTATTGACGTTTGTAAACAAGGTATTATTTGAATATTCTTTGTCATGACAAAACTTCGACAAGAATTTCCATTCGAGTGTGAACTGCGTGACCAATCTTGTCTTAGGTGCAGTCGCTTTGTATTTTGTATAGCACTGATGCCTGGCTCTTCTTGTCCACTGGCAATGGTCTCAAAAATATTTGACAAACTAAACCGCGCGTACTTCACGTGTTTGGAAGCTGAGACGAACTCACCCCAAGTAAATATACTATGGTATATTATTTTCGATCAGATTGTGTGGTACAAAACATGGATTATGTTAACAGTTTCTAACATCATCTTATAGAAAAAAGTTGTTTATTTTTTCTAGGGAGATCAGAGCAGAAGTCCTTCAACTCAAACTTTACCAAGGTACATCTTTAGAAATTTATCTTAGAATTAGTCTGAATAGTATCAGTCAGTAGAAGGGAGTATGTACATCACAGCACACATCTCACTTCTTTGTGACGGACTTCTCGATTGCATTCGGTCATTCTCCAGGTTTGCAGTTTTCTTGGGGTTTTTTAATAGGAGTCGTCGTATCGTTGATCAAGAAGATATGTATAAAGATGTTTTTTCTCCCGTTGTTGCCCACAAGGTACTAAAATGAAGAAAGAAATCTAGCTGAGCGCTATTTGTTTAATTAAACCAACATTTTCCTGCAGGGAGACAGAAGGAATAAAAAATGATCCTTGGTAGTCCCTGATTTCTCTTTGTGTTTCAGAATACCAATGCAAAGTTTGTAGTGTCTGTGTTGACAGAATACATCAGATCCTTAAATGAATTGAAAATAAAAGTGGACGTAAGTTCGTCGCCAACTTTTTTATATCTATATCCATGATCTTCATTGATCTCACATTTTCATGAGTTTCCTTTCTAGTACTGCATTCATGAGTTATTGATCAATACTCTTGTCCACAACAAACGTTACTATCAGTTACATCAGGTGGGTACAAAACTACAACTATATTTCAAATTTTAACAAGCTGAGAAACCTCTAATTTTCATGTATATCTCCGAGCAGTTGTTGCAATATCACGTAATCACCGATTCCAAACATTTGGTGAGTTTTTCTCAGTCGAGATCTTTTGCTGATGGAGTCAATGTTGGTTTTGAGTAAAACTACTCTCTTGTTCACCAGGCTTGTGTGATGTTATCATTAGAGCAAAATTATCCACCGGCTTATCAGTTAGCTCTTGATATGCTCAAGGTTAGCACAAAGGTGTTCTTAAATATTTTGTTTTCTATATAGGTAGTAATATAGTATTGTAGCTCAACTAATAGTTTTGTATATCCTTTTGCTATACAGAGGTTAAACTCGGCAAATGAACAAATTGTTGAAATATTGTTATCTAAGGGCCAGGTATGAACCACGGAACGTAAACTTGTTAAAGTGTGGTCTTGACTGCAATATTGCAGAAATTGTTGATTGTATATATGATTTGTTTTTCAGCTGTTGCCTGCTTTGCGTTTTCTGCGCAGTATAGCAAGCGAAGATTATGCTTCTCCCAGAAAATTTCTCGAAGCTGCTGTAAACACAGGCGACTCTACCTTGTTCTACACCGGTTAGTAGTGACTCTCTGATATAAATGCATTGCACTGTATATCTGGGGCCGGTTGTTCAAAAGTGGGTTAGCAATTAACCCAGGTTTAAATTTAATCCACCGTTTTTATTGTCCCATTTTGAAGCACTGTTTGTTTTGAAACTTTGAGGCATTAAGTCACTCGTTGAGGGAAACATTTTGAGCAAAATTCTTATCGAAAATTTAACTTAAACGAGCTTGAAATCGAGGTTGAAGTTGTTCATTAACCCAGGGTTAAGCTAATCCGCCATTGAACAACTGGCCCCTGATGCATAATTATGCTGGAGAACTCTTTCAGTTATCTCATATAGCTCGTGTTGTGTCTATTACTATACGGGCAGATCTTCTCTTTTCTTTCAGTTTTTAAATTTTTCGAACGAAGAAATCAGAGATTAAGAGGACACCCTATGTTTGTCCCAGGTATCATGAAAGCATTCTCTTCATTACATTAGCCTGGGAGTTTTTGATAAAATTTATCAAAATTGAGGGGGGTACCCTCCCCCCCTCGTTTTTGAACATTGTGTAATAGTAGCTAATAGTAATTTTGATAAAATTTATCAAAATTGAGGGGGTACCCTCCCCCCCTCATTTTTGAACATTGTGTAAAAGTAGCTTATAGTAATTTTGATAAAATTTATCAAAATTGAGAGGGGTACCCTCCCCCCTCATTTATGAAAATTGTGTAATAGTAGCTTATAGTAATTTTGATAAAATCTATCAAAATTGAGGGGGGTACCCTCCCCCCTCATTTTTGAACATTGTGTAAAAGTAGCTTATACTAATTTTGATAAAATTTATCAAAATTGAGGGGGGTACCCTCCCCCCTCATTTTTGAACATTGTGTAATAGTAGCTTATAGTAATTTAACTGTCGGTTACATTACTTTAGAACGAAGAGGAGTCTCCTTTTAAGTTTTCCTAAATTTCTTTCTTTACAGGCGAACATTGCGAGCAGTTTGTGGAACTATTCGAGACGAAATTTCCAGATGGCATACAGAAATCAGCTTTGAAAACGTGAATCAACATTGCGAAGACTTTACAACGTGAAGTAAAAACTTCTTATCCGAGCTGCCCAGACCTGCTTAGACTCCGAAGCAAAAGTCCAAATCCCTAACCCGAACTACTTTTTCCTTTTATGGTATTTTATGGGCCCGTTACCTTCTTTGCCTTTCTCTCTTGCCTGGCCGGGCAAGAAAATACTGAAAATAGGGGTCTGGAACTGGACTACAAATTTCTCGGCAATTCTCCGAAGATCAACCGAACTGTGATCGAACAGCCGAACATGATGACGTCACTCATTATGATTTGTTGTATATGTTTATAAACTTGAAATAGTTGTCCATTGGCTCAGTAAAAATCGTTATTTAAACCTTTGTAAATGAAATTCTTTCAACGAAAATCGACTTTAAAGTAATTTGAGCTCCTATTAACGTGTGTTTTGGGGTTATTTCTTGCATTTCGTTGTTTTAAATCTGTGTTTTTTAGGTTTGATTGGGAAACAGTATCAAGTGCATGGCATCGTAGGTATCCAAATCCATTCAGCAAGCACGTGTTAAGTGAAGATGTTTTAACTCGGTAAGAAACGTACTTTTTTGGAATTCTTTGCTCGTTCTTTGAGAGCTGGATTCATTGCTTGTTATACAGCATTAAAATGAAGAGTAATAAAGTGAATTTAAGGGTGACATGTTGCATAATCGAAATGTACACACCTTTCGTGCCATCTGTCATGTTTTTCGTCTATTTCAATGTTAACCTGTGGTTTGGGTCAAATAATGTATTTTTATTGGTGCTTCAGTTAGTCTTTGTATCTATGTTATTGATAAATAGTCCTTTTAGAACAGTTTGTACCAAAAGAAAGTTGTGCCAATTTCCCCAAAAATTCATCATACTGAGTGTGTTATGTAATTGATACCTATTACATTTAAACTGTTTATGTGTAGATGCGTAGAAAATGATGTGTTGAAAAGTAAAAGACTGCTAGTGAAGACAAATCCAGCTCCGAAATGGACGACAAAAGTAAGTTCATGTAAAAGAGATGGCAAAGTTTCAGATATCCATTTTGAATGAAGAATGGAGTTGTGATTGTTTGATTTTTTTCACAGTTTGTTGGGTCAGGAATGAAGTCGGCATGTATCATAGAAGAATCAACAGTAGACCCAAACAAGAAAATTATGACAACATACACTAGGAATATATTTTTTACATCGCTTATGGTTGTTGAGGAAAAGTGTGTTTACTCAGTTAGTCCACATAATAAGAACTGGACTGATTGCAGAAAAGATGCGTGGATTACATCCAATGTCTATGGTCTTGCTCGCACAATAGAAGCCTTTGGTATTGAGAGATATAAGCGAAATATTGTCAAGGTATAGTGCTACAGAATAACACAGCAAAGTAGGGTAATGCTTGTTTGGTTTCTGATGATTTTTCTGTTCAATTCTGCAGGCTCGAAAAGGATTGGAATATATAACAGAGAGACTATTTGTTTCCAACAGATTATCTTATTCTATGAAAAATCAAAATGTTAGCTAAGCTTCATGGTATATCTTAAAGCTTTTGTGAATAGTTTTATAAAAAGTTGTATTTAATGATTGAAATTCTGTTCATATACTTTTTCTAAATTTTAAAGTGCAACCGTAGGTCACAGTAGTTCAGTCATATCTTTCAGTCAGTGGCAACTATTAGATAATCCAGTTAAACATCCAGGTCAGTGGCTTAAAATAATGTATGCAAGAAATTTAAAAATCTAAAATTCTTTAAAATCTAAAATGTTTAGTAGTACACCAAAGAGTCCATTAATGCTCATGTGCTCATGCGCGCATTGCGCATGCGTAGATTTAAAAATTTTTAAAACTCGGTCTTAAGTGGTATTACATAAAACGAACAATTTCTGTTTTCAAGATTATTTTAAACGCAGAGAGAAGTTATTTTTTATATCAAGCTGCACTGCAGGAAATTTTGACGAGTGTGGAGTGTGCGGAGCATGGTGTGGAGCACCTAGTACAAAGCTTGAGAAGGATGCGGGACAATAATTTATAGCTCAGTGACCCGTACCACACATTGAACTAAAAATACATGGAACGCGGACCCATTCGCGGACCACACCAACTCCAACAGTGCTTACTTCTCATTGGCTGTTCAAGTCGTTTACGCGGGGTTTTAGTTCATTTGAATAGGATCGAACATCGTTGTTCGTCGAAATTATTACTCTTCAGTTGAATTGCGAAGCTAGATTATTTCTTGAACAATATGGTGAGGACAAGAAGTCAACCAAAGATCGGTTTCCCTCAAAGGAAAATGAATATTGCAAACAAATCGCGAGAGAAAGTGCTCGGTGAGTTCGTTTAATACTTCCAAAGTAAAATCGTGTCGTAGTAACTCAACTTCTGGTCGGGTTTGCCGTGATAAACTGTCAGAAGGTTCGCCTCTTCATTGCATATATCTTAGCATTTCCTTCTATAATATTCATGAATATAAACATACAAATTTGCTTGTGAATTTCTTGCGATTAGTAGAAACATTCATGTGTCGTAATAGTAACAATAACACAAATCTGATTCAGTATTTTATCATCTTCACTAAGTATTGTGTGTAAGGTGGCTTCCCGTTATGAATCTACCAGTATGGTTTTTTACAGATGCCGAAACAAGTCCAATATCGCGACCTTCACCGGCGAAAAAATCACGAAAGAATCATGAGGGTTCATCTGTGGAGGGACAAACACGACGAGCTGCTGAGAAAATTCAAATAACAAATACGCCTCCAGCTAGGCGAAAAACACGACGAACTTCGTGCTGCAAAGAGAACGAAGGTAGCATTTGTCGTTGGGTTACGCTGATCGTTGTGTAAAGCTGATTATTTCGTATAAAACCTTGGTTAAATTGATATGAATATAAAATTCCATGCCATGATTTGGCCACCATTGTGTTTACAATCGAAAATGGCGCGAAATCTTTGTTACGTAACGTAACCTGTTACATTCTGGTGGTTATAAATAGCAGATAGGCTGCTTCAGTTTTGTATAGATGTAACTCTTGTTACATTAGACTAATTAAAGACAAGTAACTTGATTTGTGATGCATTTGCCTTTCATATAGAAATGACTCAATTACCCACTAGTCCAGCAACAAAAAGGACCAAACAAAAGTCTGTGGTTAATGAAACAACAAGCAATGCCGGTATGAAAACTCCTGCCAAGTTGCCTAGAAAGAAAATACTGGGACAAATTGCAGTGAAAAGTTGTGCTAGTTTCACGTCAAGCAAAGCTGGTAGTAGCTTGATGAATAGACCTGATATGTTTGCTGCCAGTCCAGCGGGGAAACAGAGATATTCTCGTGGAGGACATGGTAAGGAGATAATTCAAATCTTTCAACATTTTCTTGTGTCAATGGCTTATCATTATTGGAAATGACAGTCAATGTTTATCACACACATTTAGAAGATACATCACTTGACTCTGGTATAGCAAATCTTGCCCATAAACAACAGATGTTGCATCTAGGAAGGCAAGAAGGTATGCATTTCAAATTTTCATTGGACTCAAACGTGTTAGGTAGCTTCATGCGATTTCTTTTTGGCAGTTCAAGGATACAAAGATGCAAAACATGCTCTTCATTCCTCCATTCCCTCTAATCTTCTTTGCCGAGAAACTGAAACAAAACAAATTGAAATGTTCCTAAAAGCTCACCTTAGTCACCGCAAGTCTGGAAGTTTGTATATCTCTGGTGCACCAGGAACTGGCAAGACTGCTTGTTTGACTAACATACTTGAAAATTTGCAGGTAATTTTGAGCCTTTTCCAACATTTGTTATATGCATCTGTTAAAATAATAAAGTAAAGCTAGTTCTCCAACATGCTAATGGCTGTTTTATTTTTCACAGCGGAAAGGAGCAAAATGTCAAGTCCAGTTTATCAATTCCATGAATCTCAGCAGATCTTATGATATCTTTTCCAAAATTGCTCAAGAGCTCGCAGGAGAGGATAAACTGACCAATAAGGAAGCTGAGAAATTTCTAGAAAAGAAATTCACCAGTAAAGGTCCACCTGTGTGAGTAGCTTTAGTTTGTCTTCATTTCAAAATTTTGAGCTGTTTTTGATAATTTGTGTTCGTATTTTCAGGGTTTTAGTGTTGGATGAAATTGATCAGCTAGAAAGCAAAAATCAAGATATTCTTTACACTATGTTTGAATGGCCTTCACTTCCTACATCACGATTGATCCTCATTGGTGTGTTGCATGTAGAAATTTCAAATCTTATAAAATGAAGGATAGTTAAAAATTTTGTCTTGCTTATTTTAGGAATTGCCAATGCCTTGGATTTGACTGACAGAGTTTTGCCAAGATTGCAGTTAAAACCTGAATGTGCGTTTAATTTAGTAAAACAAAGGCTTTGTCGTGGTGGCAAACTTAAACATTGCACGAAGCAACCTTTTGGCCATGGTGAATGGTTATGATAATTCTGAAAAGAACTGTTTAAAATATTTAGTAAATAATAATACTAAATTTTAAGGAGAGTAATTTTAAGAAAACTTATTAAGAAGCACTATGCATTTTCGCAGACAGCTGTTCTGGTGCATCGTCCACTAAGTGAATGTGAGGAATCAACCTGTATTTATATGGAAGCCAAGTGTGGTGACATTATTACATGAAAGAGATGAGTCATTGAAACAAAGCCGAGCTGAAAGTCTCTTTCATGTAATGAGATCACTGTGTTCAACATCAGTATAGATACAGGTTGATTTCCTCATGTTCAGTTAGCAGATGACGCATCTGAAGAGCAGTCCACTGAAGTCCATAGTGCTTCTTAATAAGTTTCTCAAAATTAGACTCCTTAAAGTTTAGTAGTATTACTACATATTTTGAACAGTTCTTTTCAGAACTATTGTAACCATTTGCCATGGTTAAAATGTTGTTACATGTTATTTTTTGTTGTGCACAGTGTTTCTGAAATTACCTTTTTTTTGGACAATAGTTCATTAATTTTTATTAATCCCTTCTTTTAACCTGTTTTTCAGGTAAACCAAAACTATTGCACTTCTCTCCTTACTCCAAAGACCAAATCGTCAAGATTCTCACTGCAAGGTTGAGTGAGGTGTGTTGCCCTGTCACCATGCACAGTTTAGAGGATTTAAAAGATGTGACTTGTGCTTGCTGAAGATGTTTGTACAACATTTCGGCTGAATCTAGCTTTCCAGTTTGCCAAGTTTCTAAACCATGTTTTCATTGACTACCAGTATTTTCACTTACACTCGCATTGGTTATTTCAGGTGGAAGGTGCGAATATCATAGAGGAGAGTGCAGTGCAGTTCTGTGCCCGTAAAATCACTGCAGTCTCCGGCGATATGCGTAAAGCTCTCGATATTTGCCGGAGAGCTGTCGAGGTTGTTGAATCAGAAGTAAGAAGACAGCAGATTTTAAAACCTATCGATCTAGGTAAATTTGTGTTGTATCTGGTACAAAGCTTAGTCAAATGACACTTTACTTTTCAACTATTAGTGTTCACTCACTTCATTGACCTTCATTCTCCGCGCCTAGCTGCCTCTCCAAAGAAAGCGGTGATGAAAAAAGTGACAATATCTCACATATCTAAAGTGATCTCTGAAGTGTACGGATCACGGATTGTGAACTCTTGCGGAGGGGAACAACCTACGATACCTCTGCAACAAAAACTCGTAATTTGCACCATCCTTTTGATGCAGAAGCAAACAAAACGCCGAGAAATCCCTTTTGGACAGGTAAGCTGATTCATGTGCAGTTCCCTAAATATGTTGGCTCATGCAAGATCCAGTTTTGCATGAACGAATTGTCTGGTATTATAGAAAGTTTATCAATGTATGAACCAGTTGTATCTTTCCACCAGCTTCACGAAACGTATTGTGGTGTTTGCAAGAAACGCCAATTCTCTCAAATCTCGCAAGAAGATTGTCTTTCTTTGTGTGCTCTGCTTGAAACGAAAGGAATCATTTCTATGAGGGGATCCAAAGAAATACGAATGACGAAGGTGAGCAATGAAAAACGATTCTCATTCTAGCTAGGACGTGTTCTGTTGAAAACTTTGTTCTGTTAACCACAGTATCAGTAATTTTGTAGATCATAACATAGTATGCCCTGTTCTACGATTTACTGACTTAGATATTTTTAGGTCGCACTAAAAATTGACGAACGAGAAGTTAACCATGCGCTACAAGACAAAATTTTGTTGGCCAGTATCTTGCAAGAAGGCTTGACTTTATGATAACGCTTTCATTAATATGTTTAGT
Organism: Phenganax marumi; assembly: GCA_025400095.1. Taxonomy (NCBI): domain Eukaryota; kingdom Metazoa; phylum Cnidaria; class Anthozoa; order Malacalcyonacea; family Clavulariidae; genus Phenganax; species Phenganax marumi. The sequence goes on from JAODVM010173726.1 coordinate 13,958, forward strand.
ATAGGAGCCTTATATTGATTGTATTATTTGAGCCTTTTTGCACGATCAGGTCGTAATATGTAAATTATTGTATGTATAAGTTATTTTCTGTAATATAGAGTGGTTTTTAAGTTGTAATATTTCTGAAGAAATTAAGTATTTTGACATAAGTTTTAGCAGAACGCTCCCTAAAGATGAAGGTTACAAAATGCGTGGAAGTGCTATTAAATCCTGGATTGTTCACCGTTGCAGCTGTACGGCCCTCGTATGCTCGTACTACCACAGAGGAGGTATATACAGAGAGTTCACTCAGCGAAAATACAATACTTTAGGATGTCACACGGATTTGCGAAGC
>JAODVM010173837.1:0-14288 GCA_025400095.1 Phenganax marumi
ACTATACTCCAAGACGTCAGTGGAGTTAGGAGTGTCAGAATCAACAAAACGAGGTTTAGCTAAAAAAGAATATAGTAGAATTAAATAAAGTCGTATTACTTATGCAACTAACTGCCGTTTCATATTATAAATAAGATTCGTGAATAGCAAAAGGCGCGCGCGCGTGTGCTATGTTGAAACTAGGAGTTCTGTCAAACGTCACTTGACGTCATTAAAAAGCCGAAATACTTACTTATTACGAGCAACTCTTTCATTTCCTTGAGGACTACTGCAGTCTTCGTCTTTTTATGACACGTGTACTGCCCAGCGTGACTCGGCCGTATGTTATGTATTGTCAAATAGCATGTTCCAGCGATATCAACAAGTTGAAATCCATCAAAGCCGTTCCGCACAAGTTCACCATCCTTCGTCCATTTTATACAAGTATGACAAACAAACGTTTTCCTGCTGCCTTCGTCCTGCACTTCTAAAACAGGTTTTTCTTCCGGAGCACCTGAAAGAAACAATAACTACTCATTATGTTGAACGGAAAAGAATATCAACAAAAATAGTACGCTAAAGGCTACAATGTTTCATGTAGTGGGAGTAGCGTGAAAAACCTCGTAGCCATCATAAATTTATTCTATCTACAGTCCCCTTTTTAATCAAGTAAGCAAGGAGCAAGAATCTCACATTGACGTGTAAACTCATCTTGCAGTAGATAGAGTAAAATACAAGGCGTTAGGCAGAGTAAAATATATAAGTAGGACACATTAGTGTAACAGGCGATGGGTAGACAAGAGAGCTTGGCAAAAGGTCTAATTAATTTATCAACTGACAAGCGTATCACTTTGATGAGTATAGAGTGCAACGGTTGCGAGTCAATGGCATTCAGTGTCAGATAGAGTAAAATATTTAATTCCTAATGAAATAGCGTAGCCCAGCCGTTTTCATCCGTGAAAAAGAGAGTTTTGCGGCCGAAGGGTGTGAGGCATTGATTTCTATACAACTGGATTGCTCATCTGGCCGGAAAAATGAAGCCATAGAAAACAATAGGAAATGACGAGAAGATGGCCGCCACGAAACTTCCGGTCAATTGAAAACATCAACAAACCAAACCCGCAAAGAACGCTGGACTTGGAGTACCAAGATGGCGGAAGTGGCTTCAAAATTTTGACTGCCGATCATTGGGAATGAGCAATCCAGTTGTATAGAAATCAATGGTGTGAGGTCACCTTCATGGCATACCCAGTGTCCTGCGTAAAAACGAGTGACCATCTACGCGCGGAAGAAGGCCCTGGGACTAGATTGTAATTGTACAAGTAGCTTGATCGGGTACTTACTATGCACAGAGAGATAAACAGAAGCACGATCAGAGGAACCAAATTCATTCCTAGCTTCGCAGATGTAACGTCCTTCATCACTTGGAACTAAGGTTGTGATCGTCAACGTACTCACGCCATCTTTAGTGGGAGGAACTTTTTGTCGAAAACCACGTGCAGCGGGATATCCATTTTTGTCTAACCATGTGACCGTTACCGGCGGGAAGCCACGCACTTTGCATGTGATGCTGACGTCTTTACCTAGCAATCCGCCGACATTTTCTGGGAGATACGTCACCTTCGCTGGTCCTACGAGATAGAGATAACAAGTTTGCGTCATTAACAAAAAGCCACTTTGTTTACCTTCTAACTACAATAGCATGAATAGCCCAACAGCCTTTTGTTATAATTTTATCAAAGGCATATCAATAAATGAGCCAAATGTGAGTTTCAACACACCTCACAAAGCAGCGAGTGGCGGTCATAATCAGAAGCAAATACCCGTGTACAATAAAAGCATACAAGTGGGGGGGGGAGGAATCTTGTTTGCACTTATTAATGCGGTTTGTACCCCATAAAATCTTACTATGCAAGATTGACCGCCATTTGCAGTTGTAATGTTTTCTAATGCTTTAATGAAGAGCAGTTTTTCAATCAAGTGATTCAGAGGTAATATCTTAAAGACACAAAAATTCTTTTACATTCGAATGAAACGGCTTGTGCTAGACTCTGACCTCAATTTGATTATTTCAACTACCACATCCTGAAACTTCACGATACGCACCTCAAACTATAAGCTGCAGTAACAACCTAGTTATGCTCATGAAACCCACCTTTGACTAATATCATGGCCTCACTAAAATTAGACCCAGCTCTGTTTAATGCTTCACATCGATAAACACCACTATCAGCTGCAGTCACATTCCAGACCTGCAATGTCCACAGATTCATATGATGTTTTGAGCGAATACGACCATCTGGTGTCTCTTCGATCAATACGTCATCTCTATACCATGACAATGTTGGTTGTTCTGTTCCGCTTGTTGCTGTGCAGGATATGTCAAGTTTGTCGTGTAAAGAAAGATTCTTTGCTGTAAATGGTGCTGTTATCTTTGGAGGCTCAACTAAAATAATAACAAAATATAACTAATGAATAGAAACGCCGCTTATAAAAGATGCAACTTTCATGCAACAACAAGTTCCAAAACGCAGAAGTAAGCGCTACTATTGGTGAACGTGATGTCAGCATGCAATAATTCGTGCAACTTCTTTTGTAAAGTCATTGCCATTGAACGAATCAACGCATCCAGACAATCGTTCACCGGCAGACGCTATATTCAATGACATATATGCATATAATATGGCGCCTACATTATAGAAACTTCTACAGCACATAAAAAAAACATTTTGGATATATAGATAATAATTAACAAACCTCCAACAATGAGTAACACTGCTTGCTGGATAGTTTCGAAGCCATTACTTGCAATGCATTGGTATATTCCGTCATCTTTTCCCCAAGCAGGGGTAAAAATTAAACTAGTTCCTTGCCTCCTAACTCGCTTCTTATCGCTCGTTATTTCTTGCGCGTTTTTATACCACGTTATGTTTGGTGAAGGATAGCCAGAAACCTTGCAGGGGAAGGCCACGTTCAGAAGCACTCGAGTGCAGATTTTTGAAGGACGTTCACTGAACGTAAGAGGAACTAGAGAAACGAAGGAAAATTGTGTTATAACATCGTTGTTTAATCTGAGTCCGGAAAAGAGCGTCGAAAGCACAAACCGAACACCAGAGGCGCGAGCAAGTTAGTGAAGGACCGGGAACAAGTTTTCCTAAGAAATTTTTGAAAAACAGAATCCCGACAACGCCATTTCCTTCAACTCGGGCATCGAATTTTTAGGTACAATCAAGTTTTAAGCACGAGCGAAAATTGTGTATTACCACGTTTCATACAAAAACATAACTCATCGCAGTTCGGGAGTTGCCTGGCGCGCTATATAACTGCATATAATTCCGTACTCTAAATACTATATGAAATTAGTAATTTTCCATCTCAACAAATAAGGGGGTGGGGTGGGGGCTGAAAACCCCCTAACCCTCGGGTTTGCAGCCAGGTGTTTGCAAGCACGTATTGGATTGATTCACCAAGCAGATGAGGCACATCAAGTAGGTTGAACAAAAATCCTGATATCCTGAAGAAGATACAAGCCGAAAGACTGTCTAACTACAATCAGTTCAAAAGTACGTGGGACAACTACAGTTTGACATGATAAACAGTGATATGTTGGACGTATGAGGCTATATTTCCCATTCCTACCCCGCTTCCGCAAACAGTGTTGTTTTAGGATATCAATTACATGTGGTGCATGTAATCTAGCCAAAAACGAACGCACAACATTCATTAGGGGGAGAGAGAGCTGTTGGAATACTAAGCATTTGAGACATCTGTCCCAGGACTTTTGAAACTGATTGTGGGCGCAGGTTTTATGGATTATTCTTAACAGACGATTACCCAAACCTTCAGATTTCACACGGTGAGACTCCATGGCTCACCTTGTACAAGAAGATAAGAACTGGAAGATATGTTTTCGCCAGTTATCTTGTCTCGAGCAATACATGTATATTTTCCCTCGTCATCACGTGTTGTTTCAGTGATTCTCATTGAACGACCACCAACAAGATGAGTTGCTATTTCTTCATCATTGTGCTTCCATATGTATTCAACGTTTCTAGTCCGAGAAGCCAAACATTCCAGCAGCACTGTCTCACCATGAAGCACTGTCTTGTTGACTGGAGTAATACTGAACTTGAAGGCAACATTATCAGCACCTAAACGCACGATAATATAGTTGCTGCAAAAGTAGGAACAATCGCTGTTTCTGGTAACAACGTCATACTAATCATGAAAGCGAGGCTGATAGGCAAACGAAGAACCACAAAAGTCTATCGATCAATTATTACTCAGCATATTACTTAGCCTCGTTTGTATGTTGAGCGTGACGTCATTACCACAAAGGACTACTGAACAAAAGATTGCTTGAATGAACGAGTGCAAGAAATAAGCTTTACAGCGAACCTAAAACAAAACTACCGTACAAGCGGGCACGAGGTTATTTTGTGTGCATAATTTTGTTGGTTGGTCACGGCCTCTGACTTACTTTTCCACAAAAAACTAGAAATATATATGAGTCAACGACAGTATAACGATGACAGCGAGGCTTTAAAAATGCCTAAACCAATGTCAGGGATTGTACATAATGTAAAATATTTGACTTTTTAAAGAAGAAATACGAAGTACTTTTTCGAGCAAACTTGCCAAAAATATGCCGGACATGATGCATTTAAAGTGAAGAACTTTCGAAGCAACAGAAAAATAGCTATGTGATAAGCAAAATATACTCAAGTCCTTACCTGGTTTTAGAACAAAGAGCTTGGCGACATTGCTCGCTACGACTTCGTCAGAGAGAACATTCGTAACAATGCAATAATACAATCTATAACTATGAGCATCTTGTACATCATATATAACAAGATTCCCAGATGGTTCAGCTGTTTTTTCTTCTTTATCTTCAAACCAAGTTCTTATTTGAACATACGAGGCAACCTCGCGCGGAAAAGCACAAGAAAGTGTCGCAGTTGCTCCTCTTAGAACATACTGATCCTGCACTGTCACTTTGAACGGCTTCACAATCACTACAAATTCATCAAAATAAAGTATAAGTCAAGACTTTGTTACAAGATGAAATTTTTTGTACAAAATATATCGTGTCATGCGTTACCAAATAACATGCCTTGCAAATGCAAGAACGTATGGATGCCAGAGCGCTGTTTTTGCATTGTATGGCAACGAGCAACAATCATTAACTGCAACGGCTCGTGTGTCTTACAATGTCTTTGCAACATGACTTGTGACACAAGTTGAATGAAAAGTTGCATCGCAAAGACTAAAAGTGCCAAAAAGACATCGCCGTTTATAACGGAGAGCGATGCATCGCTTTATAGACTTCTAAAATGACTGGAAAATGGTTTTTTGATTTTGCAATGGCTTCCTTGAAGCAGAAAAACCATTGGCGGGTTAGCGTTAGAAGTGTTACCGGGCACTAATGTCTAAGGGCCCCCCAGATGACCTTATTCTGATCACTGATCAAAATTTAAACTTTATTTTGTTGCTACAGTTTGATTGTCCAAGTCCGCGCGACCGCAAACAGGTTTTAAGACATTGCAGGGTTGTAACGTGCATTCATATATAGACTCATAGCCAGGGCCCCCCTATTGTACAAAAGTGGGGCCCACCGGGGCATCGCCCGGTAGCCCGGTGGGCTAATCTGCCCCAGAGAAAAACTACGGCGGCCATCATAACTCATACGGTGTCGTTTCACAACATTTCAACCGTATTATTCTTCGCTCTCAAAAACAATAAAAAAGAACAACAAATATAGGACTTAAAGCGCAGATCAGACGCAGAAAAACCTAGCAAACCTACCCCCACGAACAACAGCGTATCTGCTTAATATAGCTTGGTTGCGAACAGTCAGGTTAGCCACACATTGGTATCTAGCGCGGTGAACACCTGGAACCAGGCTCTCAAACGGATGAAACCATAAAACTCCGTTAGGCAAAGCTTGAACGAGATTAGAAACGTTTCGCACCACTGAACCGTTCCCAAAACGCCAAGTAATCACCACCTGGTTGTTGCCAGCATAACTTGGCGTTGCTTTGGCAACACAACGAAGATAACCAGAGGTTTTACTCGAAAATTGAGTGTCTGAAGGTTCTTCAGTAAAATGCAGTGGAGCTGAATGTTCGGCTAGAAAAAAAGATGAATTAGTAGTGGGCACGAGGACAAGTGAAAAAACGTTGACTATCAATTGAGCTGTAAAACCAGGAGCAGGAAGCAGTTGCCCAAGATTATATCCTGGCCTGCGCGCAGTCAACACATGAAGATGGCAAAAGAGATTTAGCCTGGACACAGGATACTATCTCCAGGTTAGAAGCCTTTTAGAACAGATACTTATTTGCAAAAAAATCACCTTCATAACCATATGCAAATGAATAGTTTTCCTAAGCGTTTACTACAGGGAAAATAAGCCAACTATGCAACTACGACAGGGTTTTGTAACCAAATTTTAATACAATTAATTTAAAAATCGCCACTGACATGCTGTGTGTAAACATAACGACAATTTTTTTATTTTTTCAGCTTAGAGTGTATGCATATCATCCACCTGAATATCACGACAATGTCATATGTCATTTGCATTACCAACCACATTTGCACATTATCAAACTCTCATCTCATTCTTGAATAAATAATTGAAAAGCTGTTTCAATACATCATTATTTTGTCCAAAACATATAACCACTGCATGATGCATTGTACGTAATTTCTATCTGGTAGTAGAAAAATACGATTGGAAGCAAAATCCAGGCAGAGAGAAACACAAAATATATAGGCTAACCGTTTTGTTAGTGGTAAGGCTTCGGTGTCATGAATGATAGATCTTTAGTTTTTTCACCAGTACTTTGATGGATGTGCACACCGTACTCCGCAGTACTGTACTAAGAAGTAGCCTTCTGCATATTTTACTCGCATTTTAATTATGGCCAGAGGGCCATTTCATACCATTAAGAGAGATATGTTTGCTCTTTACTGCTATAGACAAACGTTTGTCGTTTTTCAACGTATTAATCTAGTTGTATATATTTATGTTTGCTGTAGTTCTTGGTCAAAGAATCATTAAAATCTTTCTGAGGTTTACACATCGTGCGAAATTTCTGTCAAACATTTGAATATTTAATAAGAATTGCTTTTCTTTTGAAAAATTCATTTTCTGGCTTCGCGTGGAACGCTCACCGATGATATCTTATAATTCTACTTATAGTTTTACTGTATAAATATATAAGAATATGTATATATATATGTGTGTGTGTATAATGACTTTTGAATACAAATTATATTGCAATTATTACTGGGCCAATATCATGCAAAACATGATGTTTCGTGTCACAAAGCAACATGTAGTCATCGTTAATGAACAACATAGCATAAAATATTGCTTCAGAAGTCAAGTGTACGGATGACGCACGATCATTGAACATAGTGAATCAAACATGAACAAAACTTCTATTTTGAAAAGAAAATATATATGTACCCGAAACTAATACCAGAAATAATTGCTACATGATTTTAAACAAACTTGACTCACTGGAGGTCAAGTCATCGAAAAATTGTTTTATATAGTCTTAGGTCTGTCATTTACAGTCTTTAAATTTAGCTAGTTGACCATTGCGCAAGGGAAAAAACTTCAACTTTACAAAATTTCGTAACTTTCAGTTTTACTTTATTCACTTAGCGAACAAGGTCAAAGAATTAACTTAAAACACATTATAAGCAGTTGTTTTTTTTCCAATGAAATCTCTTTGATTTAGCTTTAACATTTGATGCACATAAATATTGTAGATCAGGTAACTATGACTTTTTTACATTTATAAATGCTTAGATCTTGTTTTGGAGTTTGGATTTTGCTACTTGACGTAAAATAAATCTTATTAATATAAAGAGACTCGAGCTGTGCATAGTCTATATTCATATGGACTCTGCATAGGAAGTATTTCTCAGACACCGTAATGTAATCTCTCCTTTCAACAACTCATAGTTACATACCTGACGCAGCGAGATGATTGGCAATCAGCGCGAAAAGAACTAGTCCCACTAGCATCTTGATTGTTGTTCTTCTGTCAACTGTACTCTCTCGATTTCATATCAATCTGCGGCCGTTGCAAATCGTTCATTTAGCAACCGTGTACGCATGACATAAAGACGATATCTTAAACTGCGGTTCCACACAAGCTGTTTAAAAAATGAAGCCAAGTCTCCCGTATTACTCATGATATTTGTTGCATTTGAACAGGTGGCATTCCCAACGTTGTTTACAGGAGGCCGGTTGAGTGAGCTGCGAATCATACACGTTGAAACATGCCTACCAATGAGATGTTGAATACTTCAAGCACTATTCAAGGTGACAGATATGAACTACACACGATCAAATTTCTCCGGCTGATTTCCGTCCTGCGAAAAAACACATTTATTGAATAAGACACACATCGAGATTTTGTACAAGAACAATAAAAACTTTGTTAGATATTCGTCTGTCATATATAATACCATATGGTGAAAAACAAAAGATGACCAGGAGTGGTGCAGAGTTAAATATGTAATGCTATAATAAACAACTAGACAAAGACAAATACACGATATCGGGACGCAAGGACATAATAAGTATGTAAAATGTGCACTGACAGGAAACTCGTTCATACCACAAAGAGAACAATGAGCGTGGTCTAAACAGTCAGACCCCAATCACAAGTTCGTGTATCAAACTTCCTCGTGATCTTGACACCATTTTGTATTGTATTGTATTGTATTTAACACACGGTATAACCTATCACTGAGTTGACACTGATTTTCACAGGATCGTGCAATATTTACAAGTAAAAAGATTGATATGGAATTATATTATTTACTAATTAGTTATCACTTAGGTGCTGATTTCAGATCTTAGCTTCCACATAACTAAATACAGAGATCTATTATAAAAGTACAGCAAATTTCCAAAAAAATTTTTTACAACCTTTTACTACTCCACAACTTTTTGGTTTTGATCGGTATTCGTCGCAAAAAGTTTAATGATATCTATGGACAGTAATATCAACGACCTAAATGGAATAGTAAAAAAGAAATGGCAGAATTTCAAGGAAAAAACTGAGTAACAGACGAATGCCCGTCTGGGAGCGGGTCCATGCACAATGCAGTGAACAACTATATGAATAATACCAATGGAGTATTGGAATTGCTATTATGGCTTGATTGCTTTTAAATACATTATCGTCTTTTTGAAATAATATACTAATGGAAAAATCCACTCGACATAACTGCGATCTGCATGGACAACAAAAACAAAATCACAGCTTAAAAAAGCATCCTAGAATCTGTGAAATAGCAAAATGGTTTCGAAATTGCGAAAGATTGTAAAATGCAGAAAATCCCTGTAGAGTTTGCAAATTTTGTATATTTTTGTATAGCGTGCAGCCAAAATAACCACTAATGAGTCGCAAGTTGCTATTTTTACCGCGCGTATGATACAAAAATACAAATTTTGGAAACTTGGTAGGGCTATATTTTCCGCACTTTACACCATATCGCAATCAAATTTTGTAATTTTAGTTATTTTTGGACGCCCTTCTAAGCTGTAATGATGGATTTCGTTCTACTTGTCTAGACCAAAATATAGCCGATAGCTGGAATTACACATCAGTACAAAATCAAACTATAATCAGTCGGAATAAAGAGCTCATGATTAAACTCTATAGCTATATTTTAAATCTGTAAATTACCAGCTTTAAATGTATTTAAAGCTTGTAAAGGATTCTGCAATTGCACATTGGTCGAAGATCTATAAACGTGAGTTCACTACACCATCCAACATTACTTATTAGTGTATCGTCGAGTGCAAACAAGGGCTGTCAAAAGATATAGTGGCAGTCTATTCATGACCTAGTTGTGGGTGGAATGGATCTTAATAACAGGCACGAATTGGTATAATTTAAGTATGCATGATAAAATCATGATAAAATGTAGACTCCAGTCATCTTTGAAAACTTTGGATGCGCTTTTTTATGAAAACCTCTCAAAACTCGTCCCATATTGACTATATCACATGAAAGATTTGAGGAAAAGTCATTAAAGTTCTAAGCATGGAATGGCTTCTACACAGTAGCAATATATATAACCAGAGTCAGGTAAATGTATGCTTGCGTGAGAAGCACGCCAATATGTAATAAATGTCAAAATAATTACTACTTTTCGAGACTGCAAGTCCGCAGAATAAAAATGACCCAGACAAAACACATATATACGCATGCTGAATTGCCGAGGTCGTAATCTACTACACGGCACACTGCAATCAGGGACCAAAATCTTGTGCGGGCCTCGTCTGCTATTTTGCTAATTTCGAAGGTTCTCTACAAAAAATCTCACTCCATCCCCCTGAATCTCTCCAAAACAATACCCATATCATGTTTTATAATGAATGTGTTGGGATCAAATTTACAGGGAAGAGAAGAGTCCAGTCGTGACTTGACGCGAGTCATACTTTCCTCGAATAGTTTCCCCTCACACTATCATCATGTGAGTGATATGATAAAACAAGTTTGCATGACCAAAGTTTTATGTCTAGCTGATCCTAAGAAAAAAATCTAAAACCCACAAAGAATGCACATGAAACAGGTCTCGTAAGTACGAGTGTGAAAAAGGATTTCGTGTGACTCGGTCGTGATGTCAAGGAATGCTGACCAGTGATGCTGACATGCACGCGTAAAAAGGGACTAGCGACTAGTACATGGGCAACAAGCGTCAAGACCATGTTCCTACTACGAAGCTTTTTTCTTCGATTTCAAGCAATTTCCAACCTTCATCCTCGCCATTACCAACTTGCAATAGTAGACTGGCCCTTATGAACATGCAGGGGTAAGCGGTGCATGCCCGCAACAGAGAATAATAACGTGTGGAACTGTCTGGTTGCAATTTCAATGAATATCTAAGTAATCATATGTACGCTAAAATGTTGTTTCTCATCATCAAATATGAAAATACCAGCTGCACCAGCAATAAATGCAAGCAATACGTCTTACGAACAGTCAAGAACCAAATTCTATTGTTGCACAGGATTGGTTTTTAAATCTTTATTGCATAAAAAGAATTATGTATTATGATAATTCGAGCAGTGTCATCAATTTAATTAAAATAATGGCAACACGTGGAAAACAGCTATGTACACAGACACGACTGAAGCACAGTCCAGCAGAAAAGAAAACAGAACAATTAATCATTAAAATTTCCGACGTTGTCCTTCCTTCGTTCATGTAAACCGTCAACCATTATTAAACTTTATCCACAACGCTCTTTTTCAGCTCTTAATTTTTTACACAACAAATCCCTAACTTTTGAACTTGCCATCTGTAATTTACGGTTTTAAAAAAATTGCAACATGTTTTTAGACAATCTTTCTATGATATACTTTATTCGCCATTCATATATACATGCTTCTGTGGGCGTTGAATAGGAAGCCAGAAAATCACTGAGCTAATGCTCCAAGGATACTAGTTACAGTACAACGCAATCATTGCATTAAAATATAACTACATTTTCTTAAGAGTTATACGTTGAGATTAGTAGAATTTATATTAGCTTTACTGAAAATGGCTCTGAAGTACGGGCGAATTTCAAACAATACAAGCAATATGTCAACGATATTGAGCTTCAAACACACCTTGAGGACACAATGGGAAGAAGTGACGAAGCCAATATTGAGTATTCTGAAACCTCTTTCAATTTGCAATACAAGGGTGAAAGAAACTCATTTATATACACTGCAGACCACTTCTCTATGCATAACTAGTCCACAAATACTCACTTTAAACGTTGTATGATACTGAATGATATACAGTTAGATGGAACATTAAATTTTTGAATTAAACGTTTTGAGACAGGCTATCATCGATATAAATAGACAGGTCTAATGAAAACATGCTTGCATGTTTAAATAAAGTTTTTTCCCACCATATAAAACACTTAAAAAATGAAGGAAAACAACAATCAACTTTGAATAATTAGGCCTGCAGGCTAAAATTTAGTTTGAGAATTCTATGTTTACAAAGTTGAGCGTCCTACCTGGTCGAGGCTTCGCCGAGCACCGAAGTTGTTCGTGCTTGGAAAATGGGATATGAATAAATGAATAAAAATAAAATATACAAGGGCTAACGTCAGCACAAACAACAGGTTTCCGCTCAACTCTATTGTCATTCATGAATAAGAATACAATTAGCAGATGAAGTGCATTTAAAATTGCATACAACAGATTACGATAACACTAAAATATTTTTCAGCTGACAGAGTCATCAAATATAGATATTACTGTGACAAACACTGCGCGTCGAAATACGAATGTAACTGTAAATTGATAGTCAGAAAAATACTTGGAACATTATAAGTACATACTTACAAGGCCTTTGAGATAGTATAAACTGTGTTATGAATTTGAATTCGGATAATAGTAGAGTTTAATCCCCTCACATCTTACACTTTATGACGTTATAGATTGGTACTCATGATTGAGACTCCAGGTACTATACATAAACATCATATGTCAGGGCATATCATGTCAAACAAGTGTTCAAAAGGAAAAAGCTATACAATATTGCAATACATGCATGGATATGTAATCATTACGGGCATAATGGACCAGAGTCCAGACAGGCTAATGAAAGTAACGGTTCTGAAAGTTCCGCTCAGCAAATCTTAAACTTTATAATTCATCTTCTTTGCTCCAAGGAGGGTTTCTAGAAAGCGTTCGACCTATTCCATCATTGTAGGCCAGACACTTTTATAAAATGTTTGTGTATTTCTGCTTCTTCGTTCGCATTAAAACTTTTCAAATTTGGAGAACTATTAATCCATACGAATTTGTAGGAAATTATGGGTTAATATTTCTAATTCTTAAAGTAGAAATTGCTGCAAACTTTTAATCTAGGATTATCAGGATCAGATTTTGAACACGAATCATGTATGAGTGCTAAATCGTATCTCGAATTGTATCTTAAAAAGCTATCAATATCTAACGTGAAAAAAACCATGCAGAGATATACATAACTAAAACACCCACTTGTATTTAAAAACCCTGCATTTTACAATTATGAAATTTACACCCAGTGAGGATTACAAAATTATCTTGTTTACATGTTCTAAAAATTGTTTAAAAGAAGTACGAAATTATCGTAGTGCAAAACATGTCAAAAAATTTCCAGAAATTTTTCAAAGTTTGATAAAAAGTTAGTTAGTAATCCTAAAGCCAACTATACAAAACTATGAGTTAAAAAGTTTCATTTCTAATGGCGCGATGTTTGACTTAGACCAAGGGTTTGTGGTTAGATAAAGACACAAGTAGATCATAATCGTTGCAATGTGTACGTGCATGTATGAAAACTTGCCGCACAATGTATATTGCACAGTCTTGCCGACAGAAGCGTTCCGAAAAAAGTTGACCAGTTTATTCCTAACTTCGAGGAGTTCCTCTGAAAAATTCCCTAAAATTTTGGAAATTGCTTTAAAAGGTTCATAACTTCCTCTTTCACAAACCGATCAAAATTGCTCAAAAGAAAAATATATAATTTGATTGGTCATGAAGCAGGAAATAATGAACTTTTTAAAGAAGTTTTAAAACTGTGAGGATATTATTCAGAGGAACTCTTCGAATTTACCAAATGAACTGCTCAACATTTTTTCGGAACGGCTACTATTGGCCCAGTTGTAACGAGGGACTATTTCGTTTTCGACCAATTAGTGCATTTATTTATATTATTGCCCTGCACCTATCTGATTGCCACTAGTTTCGAAAAACTCGAAAGTTTCAATACAAATTTGGGGTATTATAAGAGTAATCAGGACATCTGGCTTTCGAAGTTTCAGATTCGAAATAACGAAATTAGTTACGGTAGTACAGTTTTTCAAAAATTTGCCGCGAGCTATAAAATGCAAACGTTTGTTGTAAGCCATTGATCGAGTGCAAATAATTTTATAACCAGGCAAGAACACACAAATGCCAACGGCAAATTTTTGGAACTGAAAATATGTTTCTGCCTAATTTCGTTCATTCTGAGTCAAAAACCTTGAAGTGATCTGACAATACCCTATATCTTTGTAGTAATTTTTTCGAGTTTTAGTCGCAATTTTACGCAACCTGATTGGTGCAGAGCAAATATGTCAACAAATGCTCTAATTGGTCCAAAATGAAATTCCCCTTGTTATACAACGCAATAAACAGAACAACTATGCAATGAAATTCAACACTGTAGAGGAATTGATAAAACACTTATCGTAAAAAGACTTAGTTGTCCCCAGTCTCCTCATAACTCCCTACGTTGACATAATCA
>JAODVM010173948.1:0-14286 GCA_025400095.1 Phenganax marumi
ATATCTGAACATTCCACTTAACACTTGTACAACATTAAATAAACTTAAGTACCTTCAACATACATTTAAGAACATAATCATATACATTCAGCCTGTGAATATTTCTTTCCAGCTAGTCCACAACATCTGGAAACAGCTCTCTTGATTCTGGTTTGTGAAATCCAACCACACATCCTTTTCTATTTGTTAGATTACCACAGGCTTGACACTGAAATACAACAAATGTCTTGATTTAAAAACAGTAGGGATATATCAACAAGAACACCATATGCATTGGTTTATCTTACATACCATCTAACATGAATCAAATCGCGACACCATAAAAAGAAAAAACATATTGTTAGTGAAACATTACAAAGACAAATACTTGAAATGAAAGTTCAAATATAAATTACCCAAAAGCCTATTTAACTCACCCCCTTGAAGTAACCAATGGAAAATACATATAAAAAGAAAAAGCAATTTTTTAGCCCTGAAATTTTATTATACATCAAAAAAGAAACAAGATTAACAGCTTACCCCCTATCATTAGTACATCAATTATGATATGGATGTAACATAGAAAATAATAAAAGCACATTTAGAAATAGTTGCGATGATCATGAAACTAACTTGCACAAATGTTTGTCTTGCAAAATTTACATCAAATATACTTACAAACTTTTCAAAATTCACAAAGGAACACAATTCAATAAGAAAAAAAATAAACAAAGTCAGCAAGAGTTCAAAAAATCATACATGAATCAAAAGATGTACTTACAACGTCTGCAATCTGGACATTTCATCATAAAAAAGAAATAAAATGAAAGTAAGAAAGCTAGTTTAGAAATCTCTAATGAGCAACACTTGAATGAAAAAATCTCAATGCACTCACCGGCTGCTCATTTTGAAAATCCAGCATAAAAGAAAAAGAGCTGTTTAAAATTGGGTTAGAAAACACAGAAAAAAGCTGACCAGGAGAGCAACTCACCCCACAATGCCAGACACAAGCTTTGCTGTAGTTTTTACTCTCCGAGAATAACTTTCTGCATTGACAACAAGTTAACATTGTTTGCTGTAGTGGTCCTGGTGCACTTGATGAAAACTTTTCCATCTTTCCATCAATGGCACTTAACACTTGTTCAGACCCAACTGAAGCAGGAGTTAACCTTGGAGCTTGTTTTGACTTCACCAAACGTCTCTGCTCACATTCTTCCTCAAAACACTGTCTTTCCATATTCAGTCTGTGTTCACGAATAGCCTGTTCCATTTCTCTTCTCTTGCGCACAATAGTTTGTAAATGTTGCTTCACAATACACTTCTGAGCAAGCTCATGCTGTCGTAACTCCATGAATGGTAAGTGTGCACCACAGCAACAAGAGACCATGTGAAAATCACATCGCATGAGATGATCTTGTAAGTTTCGCCGATGTACTTTTTTGGAACAGCCTTTACTTGTACAGAATGTTAACGCAAACTCACACTCAGTCTCATAGTGTTTAGTCAAGGAGCCTAAGTTTAACGTTTTCTTGCAACCCTTCGGGCAAACAAGTTTTAACTCGCCTAGCTGTTTAGTCCACTCAGAGTCAATAATTTCAGTGCAGACGCCAAGTTGTCCTGAACATATAGGACAATTCATGTTTCGTTTTTTGCGTCTTTTAAAACAATTCCAGCACAAAATATGCGAGCATTTGCACCGCAAAGGGTCAACAAACACTCCATGACAATGTGAACAAATAAACTTTGAATCTACATCTTCAAAATGCTTGATATTCAGACCCATTTTAACTCAACGAACAGACGAACTATGAATATCGTTGCTAAGGAGAGAACGCGCGTTGCTAGGGAGTTTAGAAGAGACATTTAAATCCCGCGTGTTTCGCGACACGTAAATGACGAGCGATGTGCAAAAGTGTTGTAAATTTTCATCGGGAAAATACCTCAATATTTATCAGTTATATTTTAAATACAAATATATAAGCAATCAATAGTTAGTTTTTGAACTTACTTCGTCAATTTTGCCATATTATTTAGCGCGCTTCCAGCTTTAAACCATTCAATTTGCGTCTCATTAAAAGTATGATTGAGAGCAAACTGTTCTGTGCTTCCATCTTCGTGTTTTACTTCGCAGGTTAGTGGCTAGAACAAGCCATAAATAGCAATTAAAAAGGCTACACCTGTGAAGGAGACACTCGGGTGGAGGATGAGCCTTCCTCTCGGCGAGTGATAACCACAATATGAAAAGTGCAACTAGTCTAAACGTACCTTGCCAGGAGCAAGGTCTTTCAGGCCAAGCAATGAAATGCGGTCAGATGGTTTGATCTTGTCATAATCACTTGGATCACTGAAGGTCAATGGCAACATGCCTGCAACAAACAAAAAGATTTCGTATTCGTTGTTTTAAAAAATAAATAACAAAAGTCATGACTTACCTTGCTTTTTCAGATTTGTCTCTAAAACACAATGAAAAAAAAGTTTGTTAAAGAAAATAGTATTTACAAAATGGGTGGAGGATTATCAAACGGGACTTCATTGGTCCAAGACATACCTAATGTAATGAAAATGTAACGAAAATGTAACGAAAATTAAACGAAAATGGAACGAAAATTGAATGAAAATCGAATGAAAATGTAATGAAATGGAATGAAAATGGAATGAAAATGTGATGTAATGAAAATGTAATAAAAATGTAATGAAATGTAATGAAAATGTAATGAAATGTAATGAACATTGTAATGAAATTGTAATGAAAATGTAATGAAAATGTAATGAATTGTAATGAAATGTAATGAAAATGTAATGAAATGTAATGAGATGTAATGAAAATGTAATGAAATGTAATGAAAATGTAATGAAAATGTAATGAAATGTAATGAAAATGTAATGAAATGTAATGAAAATGTAATGAAATATAATGAAAATGTAATGAAAATGTAATGAAAATGTCATGAAAATGTAATGAAAATGTAATGAAATGTAATGAAAATGTAATGAAATGTAATGAAAATGTACTGAAATGTAATGTGATGTAACTATCTCACCGTGAATTCGAGCGAAACTTCGCACAATCACAGCTCTGCCACCAAGATGCCTTGGTTCCAGGGCTGCGTGTTCTCGGCTGCTGCCTTCGCCATAATTCTCGTCGCCAACAGCAACCCAACTCACGCCATTTGCCTAGAAGTGAATGCAATGACATCACAGCCAACAAAAAATTATATGGCTAGGGCTTCTTTTGACCACTACCAGTGATGTAGTCACAGCTGAGCAATAAAGTAAAATGAGATTACAGGACAACTCACCTTATAATGTCTAGCTGTGTCCGGCACAGGGCCATACTCGCCATTCAGTTGATTACGAACATTATTTGCTTCACCATTCTCCTCATTAACAGCTCTAGAATGATTGAGAGATATCATGAGACGTTTGAAAACACCATAGGCACAAAATGTTGTGTAAATACCAGCACCCAGCAAGGAATTGAATTTATAGCTCTTTAACTTACGCAATGAACAAGTTATTCGAGATGTTATCCAAGTGACCACGATACTTTAACCATGGACCAGCGGCACTGCAAGAGACGAGAGAAATCTTCAATTTAATTGGACAAAAATATGATTGTTGAAATAATAACAAACCTTATGTGATCTGTGGTACACTTGCCAGTGATCTGAGAAAGATACACGGTCATTAATAAAGAAAACACAAACCAGTATATATGACAAACACTTGTACCTTGATTAAAATAGGTAAATCCAACAAATCATTTCCATCCCAAGGGTCAAACGGCTCTAACAGTTGCAGACGATTACTGAAAGAGATTTGGGGAAATCCCAAGTTGATTTTTGTAGCCAAACTATGCTCAGGATTATGCTGCAGCTATCTTTAGTTTGCATCTCGACTGATCATGCAAGGGGCCATGTGAAAGATCCACTGAAGTACCTGCTTTGATCAACAACAACCTGCACACCAGAGCAATCAGATGGAGGATCCTGGTAAGTGTCTTCACCGGGATCAAATCCCTGGAAAACAATATGATTCATAGTTTAACTGGAAACAAAATTACATGGTTCCATTATTATCTATCACTGCACATACGCGAGACGGGAGTTCATCACCACTTGGATCTTCAAGTTTAAATTTCTCACCTGAAATAAACACAGCACAAACATGTCTAGTAGAATATATGTAGCAACACAAAGTAGTTTAGGAAAAGAAGATCGTTCATACCATTCACTCCTTCTAAGTAATCTGACATTGGATTGAACTTCAGGCTGCCTCCAAGAGCTAAAGCAGTCACAATCTAAACAAATCCAGTTTGGAATATTTCATTTTTCTCTGATGACAGACATATCTATTGTCAGGTTTCCTACCCACCTCTGGTGAAGCAACAAACGCGTGTGTCTCAGGGTTCGCATCATTCCTACCAGTAAAATTACGATTGTATGAAGACACGATGGTGTTCTTGTCTCCTTTCTTGATGTCTTGTCTAAAAAACAAGTGATGAGGAAACCGTAGAATTACATTTGTTTTTTCGAAGAAACATCACAAAGTACCTGTTCCACTGTCCAATGCAAGGTCCGCAAGCGTTTGCCAACACTGTCCCCCCAATATCTCTCAAAGGAGTAGCCTGGAATAGCAGAAACAATCATTTAGGACTCATTTGGGAGAATATGATATGATCACCTTGGACTGACTTACAAACTGCAAGAAGAGCAACGCAAAGCCTGAATGCTTACCACTGCATCACGTTCAATTGTCGCTCTGATCTGCTCTGATCCTGGTGTGACTGTAAACAATGATCTAGACAATCCATTTTGAAAAATTTTAAACTTTTATTTCACAGCTGAAAATGTTAAAGAACGAGGAAAACCGACGGGCGTTGATTGGTGCAAGAAAAGCTCATGTGACATACTTAGCTTTAACACCATGATCCAAGGCTTGTTTTGCAATGCTCGCTGACCTTGTCATGTCTTCATAACTACTGTTGGTGCAACTTCCAATTAATGCTGAAAGAAGAAATAGATGTGACTGAAATCAAAAACTGCTCACAAGTATTGCTGCCAAGGGAATAGTGATGCACATTAAAGAATTCAAAGTAAACCCAGACATGATGATGGTACGTAATACTCACCAACTTTGACATCTAACGGCCAGCCATTCTTCTCAGCCACCTCACCTAATTTAGAAATGGGTGTGGCCAAGTCTGGTGTAAAAGGTCCATTGACGTGCGGCTCAAGCTGAGAAAAAAATATCAAAAATACTGGGTAACTAAGGAAATATGGTGGGATTTATCAATACTGTTTAAAGTCTTACCTTGTCTAAATCAATCTCAATCAACTCATCGTATTCACAGTCTGCATCAGCTTGTAGTATGTGACAATAATTTGCTGCCAGATCACTTATATCTTCACGTCCAGTTGCTTTAAGATAGTCAGCCATGCGAGAATTAAATGGAAAGACGGATGTTGTTGCGCCAATCTCTGCTCCCATGTTACAGATTGTGCCCATTCCTTCAACGAGAGACATAAAGCTCTTACTCCAGTTTATTGGCAAGTAGCTTAGACACTTATTACTTGCCTGTGCAAGATATGGAGTCCACTCCAGGACCATGATACTCCACAATAGCCCCAGTGCCACCTTTGACAGTGAGAATATCTGCTACTTTGAGAATTACATCTGGCAATGACAAGAAACAATGACTATGTGCTTGAAAATATTGTCGTAGCCTCAGGATGGACAAACCTTTCGGTGACGTCCAGCCGCTCAATTTCCCAGTCAACTTTACTCCAATAACCTATAGAAAAAAGCACAATAAGCACACAACACTTCTCAACATTATTTTGTAATTTTGCTTGATGCTGTTAGACCTACCTTAGGACATTTCAACTCCCAAGGAATATTTGCCATCACATCAACAGCATCAGCTCCACCAACACCAATACACAAACCTCCCAGGCCACCTTAACAAACTCTGAATGTTTTTATAATCTCAATGTACTTTGATAACACAGCAGATGAACACTGACCTCCATTTGGTGTATGGCTATCTGTGCCAATCAAAAGCACTCCAGGGAAGGCGTAGTTCTCAAGGATAATCTGATGAATAATGCCACTCCCTGGTTTCCAAAACCCAATACCATATTTGGCTGAAGACGTGCCCAAAAAGTCATAGACTTCACGATTGATGTCTTTGGCCTTGGCAAGATCTTCACTTGCTCCAACTTGAGCTTCAATTAAGTGATCACAGTGGATTGTGCTTGGCACTGCAACCTGATACCAAGTTTAGAATATTAATCTTCGTTTAAATCTACAAGTGAACTGTTAGGAAGAAAATGATACTTACTTTAGCTAAACCACTAGAAATGAACTGCAAAACAGCCATCTAGAACGAAATAAATACATTTCACAAATGCTGTCTCCTATCCGAATTTTCAAACTCATACGCAGCACTAACTTGCGCAGTGGCGTCTTGCATAGCAACTCTGTCCGGCCGCAACCTCAAATACGACACGCCACGCTCAATGTCCTATAACAAAATATATATCAGTGATGTTTGAAAACAATTTAAGTCAAACCAATAACAATGTGTTACTTGATGTTTCGGGTCGTCCAAGTGACTGTACAAAATCTTTTCAGACAATGTCATAGGCCGATTTAACCTGCACAAATGAAACAATTAGTCTTCGGCACACACACAACTACGTAAACTATGCATATACTAATATGAAGTACCTTCCACGGACCACTTGCAAATTTTCGTCTAGAACTTTGTAATTGTGATTTAAATCTGTGTGAGCCTCTAGGCGACTCATTGCAACCTATAAAACATGAATATGTTTTTTGAACTGATGAAGAACACACTTTCAAACTAGTAAATTATACACACCTTCTGGTTATTGAAACAAGCCACACTGAATAACCTAATTGAGCGTCCATTCCTGGTCAACAGAGTGGTCTAAAGTGCAGAAAAATATCACATACAGTACTGGGGGGATACATAAAATTAAATTTCAATGTTCACAGGATACACAAACAGTGTTACTTTGAACAAATGTACGAGAGTATAGAATTATATACCTGTCTAGATGCTACACGAAACATTTCTCCTTCTCTCAAAGGCAAAATACCTCCAAAATGTTAAAATTTTCACCAAACTGCTTGCAAGTTACTCATGAACTGACGAAAGTGTTGCCAGGCTCCTGCGCATGCTCGCACCACAAATATGGCAAAAATCCAAAGAGACAAGAGTCTCAAGCGACAACTACCAGTTTTACTTCGCCTAGATACTAACTATCGTTAGCTTCAGACGATTGAGTAAGAATTTCTGGGGCAAGTTTGGCCAATTTCGCCGACTATAGCCTTTTTCGAAAAATTTTCGTTAAGTGAGGCCCTGAGTCCAAGTTCAGGACCATTCCAGTCCCAGTCTTGTGAGTGGATGTTATATGAATCCAAATTCGGATTTAAATGAATCCAGTCCATATAACGGAATATTCACTGAACTCAATATGTATTCACACTGGACTATGAACATATCATTGAGTTCAAACATGCCGTAAATATTATTTAAAATATCTTAGTCTATAATGAATACCGATTTATAAAAACTAGTGTATGGCTAGGTGCTAAAACTCTCTGAAACATTAGAGAAATATGGCTCTATTTAAAATATTTAGGAGCCTGGTAACTCATATGTTTATTGCACTGTATAATAGTGTATATTGCAAATGACTGCTTCACGGTATTGCCTATTGGGCTCCTACAGCATAAATAGAGTTGCCACAATATTCAAAGGAGTAAAAATATGAATTATTCATATTTTCTTCAAGGACACTGTTTTGCACTTACAACTCAATTTTCAACAACTTTCTTAACTGTTTGTAGTTGCAATATCTGACTCGTCTCCAGAGAAATCCTAAAATGATGAGAGTTATTTATACCAGATCAAATTTAGGCATAAATAACTCTCATCATCTTAGGGTTTCTCTGGGGACGACTGGGGACGGGTCAGGTTGCAACATAACAAAGCAGACTTTTATAATGTCGTGCCCTGCTAGCCAAAAATAGTTCTGATAAAAACAGAAATGGAAATAAACGTAGTTCATGACCAGTTTCACACCAAATGAGCTAAGGAATTATATCTGGATTATTTTGGCATTCATTAAATATATATTGCATAAATCAGAATTAATTCTGAATTAAATTAAAAACAGACATGTTAGTCGAATGAGCCCATAGAAAGAAGCTCCTCCAACACTTTCCTTGTTTCTTCAGGAGTTTTAACAGAATGGCCAATCGTTCTGTCATCTTTAAATATCTCATAGTCATTTCCACCCTAAAGAAACAATTACAAAGTCACACATCATTTTTGGATAGAGTGGACTATTGTAGAATTGAACTCTATCTAAGGCATTTACCTCCCAAGTTTTATCACCAAAGAAATGTATTTGTTTGTAGCCTTCATTTTCAACATGCCGCAGGCAATACGTTTTATCCCAGCCGACTGGAAACACATCAAAACTAACTTGTCCTCCAATTGAAAATTTCAAGTTGTAATCAGAAAACTGTTTTCTCAAAACCTCAACAAAATCTCTTCGTATATGGTGAACCTAAGACAAATTCAACTCGGTTATTATACTATACATTTAGCGCACTGATCAGATTGAATGGCCTAATAAACCATACCTTGTCGTATTTTTCAAACTCATCTCGTTCTTGTTGAGTACAGTTGCGGCCGATTGGAGAAACGTTTATTAATCCACTTCGGAACTCAATAAATGTACCTCTAAAATAGGAGACAAACTGTAGGAGACAATATTTTATTTAACTAATACAATGTTATCAAAACTTGTATATACCTCTTGATAGGAATTGAGATTTCAGAAAGATATTTTAAACAAAAATTTATAAAAATCTTAATCCTTTCTTCACCAAGAAATGACTTTATATTCTGAATGTAGAAAAAATACCATTTGCAAAGTGACAACAGGGAATGAGAAACAGATGTTTGCAAACCTGCGTCGAATGGAAAGCTCCATGTTTGTACGACACTAAACCATTCTCAGGAAACAAATAATCATATTGTTTATATACTGGAACAAGACAAAACAAAAACAATCAACTTACATGTTTCAACCAACATACTAATTATCACAAATTCCTCTAACGGTCGACTCACCATCCCCTCCCCCCAGCTGTTCCTGTGCTTTGGAGTAATCAGAACCTCCAACCATACCAATATCAACTTTCTCTCGAAGTTCGGAGAGAAATTCTTTCATATCATTTGAAATCACCTAAAATGCATCGAAATTATTGAAAAAGGCACTGCAAGATATTAATATTGTAAACTGCAGTCAACTATACATTAATATATAATACACCCTACTAGATATGGCAACAAGCTTCACTCAACAAATTTATAATCACAGACAAAGTTGAACACTAATGTTAAACTGTTAAGTTGTCAACTTGTCAACTTGTCAAGAATAAAAATCAAGATAATTTCATTTCCTTGCACCTGGCGTGGATTTGTGACAGTCCCATCGACATCAAACAGACACAGCACCTGCTTTCGAGACATTCTGACACAAAATAGCAGCAAACAGGTATTGAAAAACTATTCTAAAATGCGGTATTTTTGCCACGTTGTCTGAATTATTTTTACAAATTTTTGTTTATAAATGTTTCCGCTTTCTCAAATAAAATTCTAGAAAACCTCAAATTTTCATTGTGAAATCGACCCAACTGGTGGAAACATAATGCCATTGTCAATCAGTGACTTTCACAGCACTACTTCTGTATAACTTTTTCGAAATTACATGTTAAACTTCCTTTGTTCTCTTTTCCACACAATTACAGTTCCCTAGAAAAATGAAAACGGATATATAAGGTTTAAGATGGGGTTCACCCAATAGTGCCATTTATTGGTCATAGGGATAACACTCCATTACAATGATAAACAGTGTTTGAAAGTGATAAACTTGCGAACAAGTAGTTTAAATGTGCACACACAACCTCAGTATCACATGACGCCAGTAAACTTTCATCGTAATTCCAACAAACATCAAGTACAGGGGCAGAATGACCGAGTAATTTATTAACACAAGGTTTCTCAGCTTTCTCCACATCAAAGAAATATACCGCCATATCCTCACTGCCACTCACTGAAACCAGAATGAAAGCAACAAAAAAATGAAGAAAAAATCTATTTGTTTCTTTTGTTTTTCAGCGACTTAGTTTGCTTACCCACACAGGCACCTTGTCTGAAAGACATAAGTGGACAAAAAGAACTGCGAATATCAAGAGACTGGTGGCAAATACTGAAGGATCTCTTCAGCTTTAGAATTCCCTCATCATTGATCACTCTAAAGAATGGATAAAAGCATTTAAATAATAGTAGTGGATAAAATGATTATTTCAGAACTAACCTGAGTAGATAAAGATTGTTTTTGGCAGCATTGACAAGAAGTGATGGATCTCTTGCTTCGCGATTGATCCAGCTACGATATGATATTGACGTGATTGCACAACCATCAGCAACCACAAGCCTATAACATTCACATCAAATTGAAACAATAGAAAACAAAATCGTCAACGAGAAGAGAAGGTAACATACGTACCTTTTTCCCTTTTGCACCCTTCCCGTTGCCACATCAAAACAAAACGACAATATACCACCCTGTCATTGAAGGAAATTTGTTAATATCAAGAACTTCATGTAAGTGAAACAAAACAAACCTTCTCATCTCCTGCCCAAAGAATTGTGCCTGTGAGATCAAAAGCCAAGGCCAAAACAGCACCAGTTGTTCGACCTGCACCACCCTGACACACAAAAAATAGAGATATATACATATACATAAATATATTTACATATAATTATATATATTTATAAAATATATATTAACAAATGTGAAGTGAACATTAAAGAAAGACTTGCCTTGATACACTTTCCAGTTGAAGTGTTATAGACTTGAATGCTACCTTTTTGATTCCCAGTCTTAGTTTAGAAGTGTTAAGAATAAAAAATTGAAAACTATGAACAAATATAAAAAGCTTCATGGGGCTGATAAAAGGATACAACAATCATGTTGTTATTCAAAGGCTGAAACCTGCAAGACAGTACGGCACACAGTGAGTTGTCATTGAATACTCGCAAACATTGTCCAGAGCTGGGGTTCCAAAGACGAGACGAGCCATCCAAAGAGGCAGACACAATAAAATCATTAGCAAGAGACCAATCAAAATCTGCAAACAAAAATCCATCTTCTTAGTAGATCTTGAATAAGTCAAATGTTTGAAAGTTCATTATACCTTTGACAGCAGCTTTGTGGCCTCGAAGGAAACAAGACACAGAAGGAGGCGCTGGTGTTAAACGACAGACAGAAATAGTTCCATCCGCAGAACTACATGCAAGTTGGTGTTTGTCATCATGAGCAAACTTAACTGAAGTCACTAGACAGAAAGAATCAAGTCAGACTAATGATCAAACACAATAATGACATAATTGCTCACCTGCTTCAGCATGCTGATCAAAAACATGATGCATGCCAGCAAACGCATAGTTTTCACCAACACTCTTGTCACCAGCCATTTTTCTAGAAATGAAAATGTTTCACAAATATTTCTTGCCAGAGTAATTCAAGAAGTGAGATGTGAAACAGACCTGCTTGCTTCTGCTTTCCTAGTTGGCACGACACCATGCAATGAGCACTCATGTATAGTCATGGGAACATCCGGGGGTGGTACAAACTGGAATGAACCGGCACTATGGTAACGATGATGAGTTTTAACTGTCGTGCCATGGTCATCCACTTGCAGCGAATCAAAACTTTGCTAAACAAGATATTTTCAAATGTCACCTGAAATTACAATGGTTTAATTAAATATCTAGCATGTACCTCAACAGAACTTATTCTGCTTGGAATACTTGTACTTCGGCTTCTGTGAATGACGAAAAAAGAGAATAAATTGGCATGTTGTAGTTTGGTAATACAGTAAGATAGCATACTTAACAGACTGGAGATCTGAGCTTGCTCCATGTCGTTTGCCTAAAATAACCTTTCTCAAATGCAAATACTGACGACGTATGCTGTGATCAACCTATAAATAAGGAATCACAACTAGGGGTCTGACGAGAATGTGCCATCCACCCATTCCTGTTGAAACAGTGTAAAAAACACAAATTTGAAAGTGCTCACATTTTTCTTCGCTATTTCTCGAAGTAA
This sequence comes from Phenganax marumi, assembly GCA_025400095.1. Lineage (NCBI taxonomy): Eukaryota > Metazoa > Cnidaria > Anthozoa > Malacalcyonacea > Clavulariidae > Phenganax > Phenganax marumi. The sequence continues at coordinate 12,201 of JAODVM010173948.1, forward strand.
CTGCGTTCTTCTTCGTATATAAAGTGTTCCTGTTTGAAAACAACTTTTCAAGCTGAATCACAAATGGTGTAAACTGATAACTGACAAGTATGCCAGTAAATGTGGGCAGACAAACTTGTAAAGAAAATGACTTACTGTGTTGTGGGCTCGCTTGAGCTCTGTAAGCGTTAAATCTCGCGTCCAAGGCCAGAATTTGCTGACACACATTCATATTTTATATCAATATTTTTCTCAAAGTCTCAGGCAAGCATGTCACATATTTTCTACAAAACTTTCATATTCTATGACAAATTTTGACTAAACTACGTCACATTTTCCATTCATTTCACAATAATTGCCATTTGAATGCTACAAATATTTTGAAGGAGAATTCTTCTTATTCGTGAACATTACAATCCAATATGGCGGCACTAAAAGTTCCCACTCCCCTTCGCGAACACCATGGTATCACCCCCCTGGCATCACAAATACTTGCAATTCATTTTAACAATCAACTTTGAAATTCTCTCACTAAACTTTCAACATGTTGTTTAGCAATCTTTGTTCCCTGACAAGTCAAAGCAAAATCCTGAAAAAAACAACATGATACAAAATTTGCAAAATTATGAGTTCTGATGATGATATTTATTCTTACTTTCTCAGCGCCATATATTGAACCTTCATGGGGTTGTCGTGTAGCAACTTCAGTTAAATAGGCGGTTTGTTCCAGCAGACCTTTTTCTACTTCCTAAAAACAACATTGTAAGTCGTCAGTTGCATCATTGCTTCTGGGGCCGGTTGTACGAAGCTCGATTAGCTTAAACGGTAGCCTGTGCACATCCTGTATTACGCTTGTACTACAGTCTGTGAAAACAGGCGCGTTTGCTTGTTCCCTTCCCGCTGCGCTACTCAGATCTGAGTAGTAGATCATGATTGGCTGAAGACTATTGAATTCTTTTGACTGCACACGATTGGTTAATTCTGATAACTGATAACCAATCGTGTGCGATCAAAATAATTCAATAATCTTCAGCCAATCATGATCTACCACTCATGAGTAGCGCAGTGGGAAGGGGAACAAGCAAACACGTGAGTTTCCACAGACTGTAGTACAAGCGTAATACAGGCTGTGCACAGGCTACTTACACGGTGGATAAGCTCAAAATAGAAATCACATTTATACATTCCCCTTACATCCAAACTTTATATTTTCTAGTTGAATACAATAATTATGTACTTAACTATTGCTTTAGTACATAACTTTGAGTTGTGAAGATTCAAACTATATGAGAAAATGTTTTCAAATTCTGCCATATCCACTGTTTAAGCTAACAGGGCTTCATACAACCGGCCCCTGACAGGAACAGTAGCTGTTCTTGGTTCACACTTCACCAGCATATACCTGTAATGAGTTCAGAAATTCCTGGGTGTGCATATTTAAACGTTCTTGAACAGGTTGTTCCTTGGAGAGTTCTTGCAAAGCATGACCAGCACTTGATACAACTTTCACTATCTCCTAAAAGAATTATTTCCAGTTTGATAATTCTTACAAACACACATTATTAAAGATTTCATACCTTTTCAATCTCCTGCAGTCGTTTTAACCGATCTTGTGTTTGAGATGAAGACATGTCACCACAACATTTATTAATAAATCATTTTACAAAAAGATCCCCCAAATTTTGTGCTCTTGCCAAAACAATCCCCAGTATATGGTTAGTACATGTATCCTACATATGTTGACAAATGTGATCCATTGAGTACACATGATAACAAGAGTATACAGGAACATTTAGGAACACGGATGTACATTTTGATCAGATAACGAAATATTCCAGTTCCAGTCATCTGAGTCCGTGTTAGGTGAGTCCAAGTTCGAGAACATATTCCAGTCCCGGTAGTCAGTAGTATGAATCCGTGTCAGATGAGTCCAAGTTAGGGAACATATTCCAGTCCCGGTATTCAGTAATATGAATCCGTGTCAGATGAGTCCAAGTTAGGGAACATATTCCAGTCCCGGTATTCAGTAGTATGAATCCGTGTCAGATGAGTCCAAGTTAGGGAACATATTCCAGTCCCGGTATTCAGTAGTATGAATCCGTGTCAG
>JAODVM010174059.1:0-14285 GCA_025400095.1 Phenganax marumi
AATTTTAGCTCCCAGATTTTAGAAAAGTCGGCAAAATCATCTTGCATCACTCGGCAATTTTACCCCTGACACCCCCCTCCCCAATCCATATCCCTTCGCAACGGCCCTGAATTTAAGATTCTTTTAGTTTTGCATGGTGATAACTACAAAACGAATACTAAATCAAAGTCTAACTGTCAACACCAAATCAGTTATCCCATGACAAAAAACTGCGCATTCGTCTTTGTGTATTTCAGATATGATGAATGCCGTGAGACGTCCGCGCAATAGAGCACAGTACGGCGAACGGATGAGGGAACCGAATCAGAATATTTGGAGCAATTGCTCAGAGCAGCAAATTCCTGCGCTGAAAGAACAACTGGACAACAAACGATTTGGACGTCTAAGAGAAGCCAGTAAGTTCAGCGAGTCTAACTTATACATATGAACCCTGCAGGCTGCAGACATTTCGCATTAGACGGTTTCTTCGTCAATGAAGAATTGAATTTATGACGCATAGCTTCATTAATTTTGTTCACCTTGTATAGCAATGAGCGACTCAGGAGCACCAGTTATGCAACCGAAACAAGATCCGAACAATCTCGAGGTAATACTGGGTAAAAGATTTAAAAAAATAACACAATTTTGTACTAGAGTTTACTTACTGCACAAATAACGCAATGTTTATAATCACGAAGTATCATTTAGCTTATGTAATTCATCTTAAATTAAGAAGAGCACTTTAAGTCTAACAACCATTTTCACTTACAATAACTACCTTCAAATGCATAGCGATAGTAACCGCGTATAGCGAAGAAAATGGATAATAGACGTAATATTATTGATTTATTATCGTGGATGATGGCTTAATGATACAATGGTAAAACGACTGGGACGACGGCCACGAAAGAATGATAACACAGCTACTTGAAAATACGAGGGAAAAAAACAGGTCGACGAAGATAATGAAAATTCAAAAGGCGCCATGAAGGGATAAATCCACAGAGTGCAAGACGAAATAGAAGTCCCAACGTCACTGGTTGTACAAGTGAGAAGAGACGAGCAATGCTTGCAAACTATGTTTTTGTTTGCTTCAACTTTGTTTGAAGTAAACAAAAACATAGTTGCACATTGCTCAATATGACATCATCGTGATGAAACTCCTGAACGTCCCAGTAGTCAAGACCTATACAACATCTTCACAATTAGGATACATGTAATTTATACTGTGGCATGTCCAATTTAAATATCAAGAGGGTTAAAACGCATTCTACCTTGCATTCTACTATATAATGCAATTGCCCGCACACATTCAACGTGGAGAAAAGGTCTGGACACTTGGAGAACTTAACCCTCTTTCACGCGAGCGATTCTTGCTACGATTTTTCTCCTATACGCGCATGTGATTGAGTCAGTAGACTGACGAGTGCACTGACTAAGTTGTTGAATCAAGTGAGCCCACCAGTCATTCACTCTATCACATCCTTCATCACGATAAAGATCACGGCAAAAATTCCTGATTAACGGGTCTAAAAAGTTTATTTAAGATTCTTCATTGATTGATATACATATAAAATGAAAAAACAGAATAAACACTCTCTCCAAGTCTTCAAACCATATCTTCAATGACTAAAACCAATATGCTTGCATGCATCAAATTCGGCTTGTGATGACTCTACCAATAATGTACCATAAGCTTCCATTGTACTGTAAACAATATAATTAGTAATGTATTCCATGCAGGGTGACCTAACTCCGTATTTTTGACCAAAATCTGACACTCGTTTTATTCTTGTTTCATTTTAGGCAGCAAAGGCTGACAATTTCGGACGACAATGATGAAGTTTTCTTATCGCAAAGAGATTGAAGCAACCAAAAACATAGAATTTGAAGCAAACATTAAAAAACATAGAATTTGAAGCAAGCATTCAAAACAAATAGTCATAGAGACTGCGTTTTGAATGATAAAACACAGATGGAATTTGAAGCAAATATTAAAAAACATAGAATTTGAAGCAAACATTCAAACAAATAGTCATAAAGACTGCGTTTTGAGTGATAAAACATAGAACAGGAAATTGCATGAACCATTATGATTCTAGAATAATTCACTACTTACTTCGATCATTTTTAATTGCACTTAATGTCATACGGTAGTTTTCTCTAATTCAAACTAACATGGAAAGTGTCAGTGAAGAAACGAACACTCAGTGATTTTCGTAGGTTAGTACAACGTATAGCATAATTTGTAAAAGTATATACCCGACCACTGTGATATATAGTTGTACTGAGTTTTCGTACTTCACGTCAAAAATTTCATGTAAAATATTATTGTCAACAATACAAATATAGTTATAAGGTCTGTGTGTTTTCCTGCCAAAGCGCTTACAATATATCAGCAATTGTATCAATATATCAGCAATATATCAGCAATGTATCAACAATAGCTATCTCAGCAATCAGCTGACACGCCTTAATTCTCTACATGCTGAATCATCTGGTATTTCGGTGAACTCGTGAGATATTGAAAAAACAAGAATTCTCGGTAGGAATCGGGAAAAACGAGAGGCATAACCATGGACCAAACCAAGATGAACGAACAAATAATACTTGCAGATATTCTCAACCAAACGGCGCTCCAACTCCGCACCAGTCTTACGGTGAGTTTCTCACCCTCGTCTAGTCTATACCAATTCGTAATCGACATTGTAAGATACACTGCGGCAAGGGCAAATGTTAGATGAAAGAACGAATGGCTATATTCAACTCCTTCGACTTCATCGTCCCAAATGAACGCCCCATCATTGTTTTCTGCTAAAGACGAAGAGTTTGCCTCGGACGAACTTTTAAGCTTTCCTGTAGAATCAATACCATCTTCTTTAACATCGTTTTTCACGAAAAGTGAAGGCTTTCTTCCGGAAAAGCTTTGAAGCTTTTCCGTCGAATCCATGACATCTCTCTTGACTAATGGTTCCGCTGCAGCTTTCGTCGACGGTTTCTGCGAGCTTTTCCTTGTCAAATTACAAATTCTTGACTGTGAAGCAATGTTAACAGCCCAGTTTAGTCCACCTTGCTCGATAGAAGACTGCCTTTTGTTATTTTGCGCGGTAGAAGTGTTTTTCATTAAGGTTGGAGGTGAATTCCTGCTGGATTTTTCGACAGACAAAAACAACGTATTATCCCAAGCAAGAGTACCAGTGTCCGATTCGACTGACATGTCTTTCATACCACTAAAATTAGATTGCTTTTCATTTAAAATGTTGACTCGAGGAGTCCTAGCGTTTGAAGATGCAGTGTTCGTAAGAGGGCCAAGTTTCTGCCCTTTCAAGCGAAAACTGCTTGTGGAGGCGGCAACTTCACAATTACTTCTACTTGACACATTCAGCTTTTTCTTCCGTTTTTCTCCGCGAAGATCATACGCTGCAGTCGTGTTTTTAGCATTCTTTAGATCATTGTCCCTACCACTGTAATCACTGCTCGCGTGCTCTAAATCGTGTTTTAGATTATAGCTCCGCTTTAAGTCAACCCCAATATTATCGAAACGAGTCGCTTTCTCCACTTTACCAAACTGCGGAGCAACAAGGTCTTTTACACAAATAAAAATCAGTGTGCCGAACGTTATGATTAAAGTCATCCATACTTGGATATTTGAGAGTGGAGAGCCGGGAAAACGGTGCAAATCCGAAGGATTACACTTCGGATGAGGTTCGCTTGAAAGCGCCAACCATACAATATACGTGCAATACAGCGAAGTCACGGCACACTGGAATAAGCCTATATGCTGACTGGCCTCCTGGATTATTGGCAACAGGGATATAATCGAAGATGCTAAACACATTATGAGGTGAAAAGTCAAGAAGACAAAGTTGTCTAAGCATTCACTATGTGAAGCGTACATGAAGTAAAAAGCTGCGGAGGTAAGCACCGACACGCTGTACAGAAACACCGTCGTAAACGTCTTGGCGATGCGAAACAACTGTACGACAAGGTGTGAAAAATGACTGTTTCCATTCGAGGTGATGATATCGTATAGGGAGCAAAACGAATTCGCTGCGTCCAAAACGAATATGTATTGAAGAATGATAAAGCAAAAGGCAGCGTTGAGACCAAAAAACAACCAGATTTCTCCGTTGAACTCGTTGTGAGGTATCAAGACGAACAGCATTTCCAAAAAGAACAGCGTAAACGTTTTAACAGGCCAGCACCCGTTTTGAATTCTGGCACGCTGTTCAATACTTGATGTAACACCAAGTGTGGCAAATGCCAACGCAATAAACCATATCGATAGCGCAAATCCCAGCCTGTATACAGCATCGTAACCGATAAACAAGTCGCAGTAATAACTGAAATCGTGGCAAAAGAGCCTTTGGAAGAACCCTGCGATTTTTGGTGTTAATATGAACATGCATAAAAACATCACAACGATCAAATATAGAACGTAGACGATTCGCGTTACTTTCGAACGTTTAAAACGCCCACATTTTCCAGTAGAATGCTTTTGTACACTTTCGTCATTCGATGTTTCATAGTTTCTTTCCATTCCAAACCTTCAACATAACCAGTTTCTTCAAATCTTATTTAAATGACATCACTGGCCTTACACTATTGACAATTGCATGACTTTCAACCAGTTGTTACCATTGTTAACATACAAGAACTTTTATTTAAAACAAAGTCAACGTGTGGCCGCATTGTCCTGTGGACTCAGTTAACTCGAACGAGAGTTGAGTTAACTTTGCCCCCTTTTTTGAAGCCAAATTGAAAGCGAAAACGCACAGCTGTCGTGCACTGAAAATAAAGAGTTTAACCTTTCCGTTTAACGACACACGTCAACCGACAGGCGGAGAGACATTCGTCGATATAAAGACAATAAAACAAAGGCAAACTAGTTTAGTAGGACCAGAATTTCCAACTGCTTGTGGAGCATAGAAACTCTGCCAAGAAAAACGACTCTGCCGTTTGCCGTAGCTCGTAGACGTAAAGCTTAAACTCCCTAATATACTACTTTCTACGTCTGTTGTAGCAGTTAAAACAGTCCAACAAACTGATGTATTTCAAAGTTTAAGAATTAGCATCCTAACAGCATGGCGCGCTATCATGAGTGGACTGGAAACTACTTCGAAAAACGCTACGTGGCATTGCAGGTTTTTTTGAACTGAACTCCGATACACCCTACAAAGGGTGGTTACCAGTCTTCACACATATCTGCCAATCAAACCAAAAATTCGCTTTATTTTTAAAGAAAATCACAAACACTTGCTTGTGGCCTTATTGTCACAAAACTCAAACTGTTTATGCACGAGAAATACTTCGAAAATTTTTAGTTCAACGTAAATCTTCAGTAAAAATAAACACTTCATATACTATCCCATACGAAAATTAGTGCGCCAAGTTAGAAGAGAACTTAAATACTTTATTAAAGACAATATGAAGTATATATGTTGCATCTCTCCTGTTTTATTGTTTGCAAACGGGCCTGTTAAAAAGAGCAGGTGAATTTTACTAATTAATACGCCTGCTTTTATTGTTCACTTGAAGTTCCTTCCGAAGATTTCTGCTAGCTTGTCCAACTGCTTGTAATTCGAATTTATCAACAAATGTGATGTAGAAAGATACAACTGTTCAACAGCAGCTATTAAACAATGGTCTTCAGTACGCGGGAAGAATATTTATTTCTTTCTTGCATGTTTTTACAATTAACAGGTGAGGTACCCTTGGATAATTTTACGATGATCTAGTGATCTTACAAGATTAAGTTTCGCTCGTTAAGCTAACCACGCACGCGATTTTGCTTGGGTGACTATCACTTATTTATACCCATTTGTCCTGAACAAAACTTCTTAAAAGCGGTTCTTGCATAATTTTTTAAAAAGATGAAGTGAAATCAACACAGTCATTGCTTTTTAGAGTACCAACAACAAGTAATTCGTTTGAATAGTTTTTTCCCTGTATAGTTCACCGTTATATTGAAATAGTACAGAAATTTAAAATACATTTCTATAGTAATACATGCAACTGATTAAAGTCAATATATCATTACTCTCGTTTAATAAAATAAAACTAGGAACATTCCACTCTACAACCTTTATTACTCAACATCACTACTTTGAGTTAGCAAAATGGACTCAACTTAGCAAGAAGTTACAATTCACAATCTCTCCGTTTGGAAACTTCAGCCCAAATTTGTCGTTCTTAGCGTGTACACTCCTTTTTTACTTAATAAACAGTAGTGACAATTTCATCATAAGTATAGCGAAGGACACTTGAATCGTCAAAAATAATCTTTGGATAAAATACTTATTATCAACAGCGCAATAGATGTATGTTAGTCTTTAAATATTCGATGAAAACCATTCAGATGAAAACTGTGAAAACCATGCACATATTGATTTATAAAATGAGTACAATATGTTTCAGGAATAACATTTGCTACGAATGTAACTGCTTTTCGAGGACAATGTAAGTATAAAATCAAAATTTAGCTAAGTATATTTTATCCATTGTGGAGAACATCACGAAAATACCCCTAGTTCATGCACTGGGGCCCATTCCTAACCCATCTTATATATTTTCTATTCTTCTAAATTACTCATTTTTGTTCTTTTTTTTCTACAGATGCATATAATACAACAAACAATAACTATAATCCCGCAAGTAAGTTCAATGATTTGAAAACTGTAAACACCATGTACATATTTTTTACCAATGATTTATAAAATAAGTACAATATGTTTCAGGAACAACATTTGCTACGAATGTAACTGCTTTTCGAGGACAATGTAAGAATAAAATCAAAATTTAGCTAAGTATATTTTATCCATTGTGGAAAACATCACGAAAATTAATACCCCTTCATGCACTGGGGCCCATTCCTAACCCATCTTATATATTTACTATTCTTCTATAAACTACTCATTCTTGTTCTTTTTTTTCTATAGATGCATATAATACAACAAACAATAACTATAATCCCGCAAGTAAGTTCAATGATTTGAAGTCAATCTCAGAGCTACACAAATAGGGTCTAGTTTAAAATTTTACGCAGTAAACGAGTTGCATATGAAGAGCAATCTGCCTATATTCCAGTTTTCATGTAGTTGTAATGTCTAAAAATTCGGTTTTTAGAAATACTCAAAACCATCAATTATCGTTGATGCGTTCTTGAGTTTCAGCTATCTTATGTTTTTTATCTTAACTCTACCTTAAGTTTAACCCAAGTTTTTTCACATTTCTTGGCATATCACCAAGTACTCTACACTTCTTTTAAACACTATATCGACAATCATCAAAATGTTTAACACGTTAAACATGCCATGTGTGAATATTCTAAAGTAATGAACCACAGTAGAGTGCCAATAACAACGACGATTACATTATATCATCGCATAGAACTTCATTCTATATAGTCGGTGCATTATTGTACTACTGGGGCCGGTTGTTCGAAAGGTGGCTAGTGAATCTATCCACCTTTACTATCCACTGGATAGTGAATCTTTGTGACCTTCGTAGAATTTTCCAGTGATCGTTGTATGGCAAAATTACGACTGATATCGATAGATTAGAGTCTGCAGCCTTGCTATCGTTGACCAAAATGGAAGTTTCGGCATTTTTTGTCCGATTATATGAACGTTGAAAACTTCACTATCCAGCGCTATCCAACTTTCGAACAACCGGCCCCAGTTGCTCGCGTTGGGGTCGGTTGTTCAAAGGTGGGTTAGCATAAACCTGGGTTCATGTACAACTTCAACTTCGACTTGAAACTCGTTTATGTTGAATTTTTTATAATGTTTTTGCTCAAAATGTTTCCCTTAATGAGCAGTTTAATCCCTCAAAGTTTCAAAATAAACAGTGCTTCAAAATGGGGGGAATAAGAAAAACAGTGGGTCAAATTCAAACCTAGGTTAGTTGCTAACCCACTTTTGATCAACCGCGGCTGAAGGTGTTTTCTGTGTAACTCGTATCCACGATTAGATGACTCGCCATTTCTGCGCTGTTACCTGTATCTTGCAAAGGACTGACGAAGCATTCTTCATACGATGACATGACACTGTATATTTATCGCTTACTACTGATTTCTTAAAATTTGAGCAAGAATTAGCTTCTGCAAATGTCGACCTATTTTATGAGGTTACGTAGGAAACAAGATCAACGACCAAGAAACCGCGCGCAGCCTGGGCAGGAACCAAATCCTGGAGTCGTGACAGGATATATGGGGCGCTTGGGTTGGTCTGAAGCTCATTAGCCATCAAATAGCCAAGCGGCGATCTCTACCACTAAGTTAGTGTATCTTGAGAAGAAAAATTTCCGTTATTCATTTATTTCTTGTTTTTCTCCGGTTGGTTCAAAGTATTTTATATTCCACTGATCAACTGAGTCAGTGTGATAAGGTGCGCACGTCTATGGTCATGTCCTGTGTGTAGATTTGCATGGGCCGGCTGGGACCTGAATCCAAGTAACTAGAGAGTCTGTAAACGTTTGCAGGCAACTTCTGCACCTAACCCTCTACACGGTTAAGTGCAGTGACGACGGATGTTACATTGCATTTGCACCATGTTGGTGACCTTTTTTTGTTACATTGCTTCGCAAAGTGGCCCGTATTTTCGCAGAGATAGCAAATATTTAGTGAGTTCTTTGAACGTTTTCATGGCGATAAACTATCTAATACAAAGTTTTGTGGAAACACCACGTAAATTTATTTATGCAGAGCTTTCGGTCCGTAGGCCCGGACCGTCATGGCTTATGGCTTATGGCTTTGCACTGATAACGGTCCGCGCTTACGGACCGAAAGCTCAGCATAAATATATTTACGTGGTGTTTCAACAAAACTTTGTATTAAATATTTAGTGATCATGATTTTGTCCATTTTCTGACTTCTTTGCTCTCTTTGCATCGGTTCATGAAATGCCGTTTCACCGTTTCAAGCTCAATTCACCGAGTCTTCTGTCGAGGCATTCAAAATCAGCTTTTTTTGCATCATTCACCTTACGTTTTACAGGTTTAGTCCCTTGAAAGCCAAAGTTGATGTTACAATGCATTATGCAGTGATTTGTTGAAAAATCACATTCTTAAGGATTTCTAACGTTTACATCATTGGTGACATCCGGGAAGTTACACAGAAGTAGATCTAGTCTGTTTCCAGCTGTGTGTGCTACGAATTGATATAAACAATTGTCACTAGCAAGATTGCAAAAGATATCAGCAATAGTTTCTCTTCCATTGTTTATAGGTAATGCATACATTATCATTTGACCAGCCTATTTTAGGGAGATTAAAATCCCCTACGACTATGCGGCAACATGACTTACCAATGCTCTGAAGAGAAGTAATAAGTTGTCCAAGAGGTTCTGGTGTTGAATCGGGAGGGCGATGAAAGGTGTAATTATGACTGGCTTGCTGTTTGATTTAATCTGTTTAGTCACGGCGAGTTCAGCATCTTGTATTTCAGATCTTGGCGACGAGATGTTTGTATGTTAGGCTTTGAAGCAGGTGAAATACCGCCTCCAGTGGGATCAACTTTGTCTTTCCGAAAGATACAATAATCAGTTAACAGTTCAATGTCTATCACTGAGTCATTAAGCCAGGTTTTACAAACAGTTCACATCATATAAACCATTTTCTACAAGTTCTTGTAACAGAGTAGTCTTCCATATATTGGTCAATTCCCCGTTCTTCTTACGTTGACTTTTACAGTCTGACACAGGGCCAGGATTGACTTTGAAGAAATTGGCACGCTAGAGTAAAGTTTGCGGACGACCCTTCTGCTTTTGAAATTGGTCCTCGCTGTTATCCAAGCTTACTCCCTTCGTTGTTGATGACTATTTTGCTTCTGATCTTGGAATAAAACTTTACGTCCAAATTCGTAAGGAAGTGCTGATATCCTTTCTCAAGTACAGTCTGTCCATCCCTGACACAATTTATATCTCAAGGTGGTCCTTTCCGAAGAATTCACCTGGAATTTATATATTTATCATATCCTGAAAAAAGCCCACTCCTGCCTCAACGCATTACGACAACTGAAGCAGGCTAGTTTGAACCAACGGGATCACATTCTTGTTCGTTTATTCCGCCGTGTGTCGAATACCCATCTCCAGTTTGGTTGGACCTAGCTACTTGGTTTCCAAACTTAGTACAGTGATTTCAGAAGCGGGCATTATGAACGATATTGCCCTTGCTGTCATATGAAGATGCTCTTCTGAGTTCGGCGTTAGAAAAACCTACTCATCGTAGACATGCTGCGTGCCTCAAAGTTGTTATCAAGATGAAATTTACTAGTTGCTGTTATTGTAACCCTCAAACTGATCTTTTGAAATGTAATGTCGGTGAACATTCTGAGAAAAGTTACGATTTGAGATGGTACAGTGTCTCAAATGCAAAACAATGCTGACAGATTTGGGCGATTTCTTACAGTTTAATCCTTAGATTTTAATTGGGTAATTATTAATTATTTTATGTAAAGAAGGCAAAAATTATGAGTGTTTTGCCCAAAACGATCAGTTCGGCAACTCATCCACAAAAATTACGGAAGCCAAACAAAAAATTACAAAGTCAAAACAAAACGTTTTGAGCAACAAACAATAACTTATTAACGCCAAACTCTGGTCGAACAACTTTTTCAAACGTGTTTATAAACGCGCACATCACTAAAGCTTTCACATGGTGGTATTACAACAATTATAGCGGATGAACGCATATGGCTGACGTATGGTAGTGGAACGTCATGCGACAGAAATGACGTAACACTTTAGGACAGATAAATGTTCCTCGCTCGTGCATAAATATCCCTATAGATCGTCAGAAAAGAACATGTACCCTAATTGCCGTGCACGCATGCTTGTTTGAAGATAGTAACATTTGAAAAACTAACTTTCTTTTTAGCGACAGGTCGAGATGACGCCAAGCGATCGCACGTGATTGAACGTTTGAATCAAGGCGAGGATTTGGATGTTGATCTGAACGATCCTGCTCTTGACAATGCCGCTCTCAAGATCCAGTCGCAGTTCCGTGGTTACAAAGCTAGGAAAGAGGTGGAAGGAATGAAGCAGGAGCGTGAACACGAACAGGTAGACATCGACTCGAACAACCCCGATGTACAGAAGCCCGCTGTTGCCATCGAAGCTGGCTTCAGTGAACTACAAACGCGAGATGAGCAGAAGAGGATGGAAAAGAATGACGTTGATTTAGATATGAACGACCCGGAATTGACGGAAGCCGCTGTGAAGATCCAGGCAAATTTCCGAGGGTACAAAAGTCGACAAGAAACAGAGCAGTTGAGAAATACTTTGGACGAAGATATTGAGCCACAAGATCCAGATGTAGAGAATGCCGCGAAGATTATCCAAGCTAGTTATCGTGGACACAAAGCTCGCGTAGAAGTCAAACGCATTCGTCAAAACCAATCTGATGACCTTGATGTTTTGCAGGATGCCGAAATGCAGCATGCCGCTACCCTCATCCAAGCTGGATATCGCGGGCACAAGTCAAGACAAGAACTTGCTAAGCTGCGCGAAGCTCAAGCTAATGGTGTCGATATCGATTTGAATGATCCAGAAGTCCAGAAAGCAGCCGCAAGTATCCAAGCTGAATATTCCGATCAAACAGGACGCGCGGAGTTTGCCGGTGAAGAGGCTGAGAATGAGTTTGTCGAAAAGGATGAGTTTGATACTGAGAACGCAGCCACAGTCATCGAAGCTGGAGTTCGCGATCACGAGGAACGTATAAATTCGACGGAAGAAAGCAATGAAGAGGTGCAGGGAATTGATTTGAATGATCCGGAAGTTCAGAATGCTGCGCTTGCCATTCAAGCTGGTTACCGTGGTTTCAAGATTCGGAAAGATTTAAAAGAAGAGAAAGAAAAGGTACGACTCTTTTTTATGCTTATTAGAATAGTTTAATCATATCTTTTTAGAAACAGGCAAATGTTGTCGGGCAAAAAAATAGGCTAGAAAGGGAGCTCATGTGGTGCATTCGGTTAAAGCATGTTAGGGAAATATGGTACCTCGGGGTTTAATCATGCATGCGAATAGAGTTCATTGGTCTCGACTTTGCGTCGAGGATTTTTCTTTCGCTACTCCAGTCTCGCAATAAAACGAATTATACAGGCGTAGCCGATCAGCTGTAACCCGCGGTCTGCGCTGCGCCGTTGGCAGCAGTCATTGGTCACAGGCGCAATCGCCAGGACAAGCACGTTTCACCAATGAGGTTGTGAGTTCGATTCTTAGCACGAACCTGTTTTTCCCTTAAGAAAAATGTCCACCAACTACTCTGCCGAAAGTCGTAGGTTTGCTCTAGGTGCTCCAGTTTTCTCCTACAGGGAAAGTTGACAGGGTGAGCTAGGATGAATAGATCAGAGAATTGATTGTTGTAAAAATAAAGAGTTTAGAGTGGTATACATGTACGGTATGCATTAGAAGAACAATTGGAATAGTTCCGCAATTCAACTCGTGTTTCCAGGTAACTAATTCTTTCAGCCACCTACCGCGTCTACCCAACTTCAAGTATACTGGTTCAAACACAACGTAGGAGAACTTCTTATGATTTATAAACACCGGAGGGGTTGAAAATACGAGGCGAAGCTGAGTATTTGTAGCGAAGTTCCAATTCTTTTAAAATCGGAGGAAGGCCACGGTACAAATAATTGAACTTGCTTCTCAAACGAAGAGCATGCGTTCTGCGAGAAAATCAGTGTGGAAGTTGACTTAATTTACGTAGCTACTTCTTCCTCCATTTCAAAGCCTCTGTCACGGTACTGATGTTTTATTTTATTGGTTCATGAGTTATTAATGAATTTGAGAAGCGTGTGTAATGCGCTTCAACGCGGCCACATTTAATTGATTTGCGTCTTTCAGAATTCCGTTACCGGCTGCGGGAAAGGCTATTGAGCTCTCTCATCCTCTTCTTTCTACCTCTGTTAGAATTGCATAGCATTTTAGAGGCACTTGTTAAGAAAGTAAATAATACACATGAAATCATAATCAACCACGGTACTTCCTCGGCGTTGTCTTGGAGTGGTGTAGCCTATTCCTCCAGATTACAGAAGCATGGTAAAGCCCTGGGCAAACTAGGAAACATTGTTGCGGAAACATTTGTGATGCGCGATGTTTCCTCAAATGTTTCCCTGTTCGCCCACACGTGGAAACATTGTTGCGGAAACAAAATTTGCTTCCAGAGAAGCAAAAATGTTTTAGTATCAAATTCAGAAGCATTTCGTGTTTCCCAAGTGTTTCCCTAGCCCTAGCGTTTGCCCACCTTGGGAAACATGACGAAACATTGGCAGGAAACAATGTTTCCGCCACAACGTTTCCTAGTTTGCCCAGGGCTTAAACATAACACTTTTTTTTCCGAACTTGATGCAGCATGTCAGGCCATATTAGGTTATGGGAAAAGACATCAAATGAAGCGGCCGGTGGTTTGCCAACATATTTAGTTCAATTAGAGGCCATTGTTGAGCTGAGTATAAAACTATAATTGAGCTGGATGTCGTAAATTGATGTATCTGCAGTCTGCCGTGCTGTAGTGTGGCTTCATGCTAAACTGCACCCAGTCGGCTTCGGCTGCATTCTAAGATGCAATGTATAGTGTTTTCATTTCCGGCGCTTTGCAAGTAGTCTTTTTCGTTTTATCTTATGATGAGTGCAAAAAAAGTGAGAAAGGGGTGAAAAATCGATATTTTAAATATGCAATATAGCACATCAGTATAGCTTTAATTATGCACTCAAGTAAGTCCCACTTTGATCCAATTGATATATTCTTGAATTCTATACGTTAACTTTACTATATGTTGGCATCTACAAAAGAATGTTTGTATGCTATAGTTGTAGAAATTAGGTATGAGATTGTGCACGTAGGACAGATTTGTAAATGTTATCAAATGAGCATTTCTATAATTATTTTAGAGGATTATGAAGCGTGCTCTGATACATTTCCTGCAACCGTTTCCTCTGTTATGTATTTATAATTGAGTTTCCCGCAAATTGAAGAGGGTGGTTCTGCCATCACATTATGTTCCCTCTGACATGAGGAACAATCCTTGGAGACTCATATTTTAATCGAAATGTAAAACTTTCGGTATTTTCACTCGTATGCCTTCGGCTACCCAAGAATGCACGTATAGGCGAACTTTGTAATAGATAATTTTTAATCTCGACTTTTTGAGCGAAATTTCTTCTTCCCTTCGATGTTAGAGAAATTGTGATAAAACTGTTAATTTTTTTGTAAATATTGTGAAAGTTAAGTATTTTAAGTCATGAACTACATTGCATTGTGCATGCATCCATGCTATCAATATTAATGTCATTCCTATTGTGATG
>JAODVM010174170.1:0-14284 GCA_025400095.1 Phenganax marumi
TTTCAAGTTTGCAGTTCAGTTTTTAAGTAAAGGACATTTTTGGTCAAAAATCGGTCATATTGTTTTTTAGTTTTCTTGTTCAGTTCAATATTCAGATGTTGTAAATAAAATTCGAGAAAATAGTGAAATACACACTGCGGTGTTTCATGAGTTAGTATACTCAAACGTGATTTTGGAGATTATAAGCGTGAAACTAGTCTTTGCGGATTAACAATTACTTCGGACTTTTTGTTAAAGATATGATATATATTAATTTTTTTTGTTGAAAACAGGACATCCCGTTTCTTGTTGAAAATATGACATCATCCTATATTTTCTTAAAAATATCTTATCCTATTTTAGGATAAATACTTGGTAGCGTGGGAACTAGTTCAGTTATCCTTTGTTTTATACGACTATGGGATCGAAAAACGCCGCAGGAGTATTGTAATAGTCTACAAAATTCCTTTAAAATTTGAATTTTAATAGTAAAAAATAATACGACAACAAAAACTGTTTGCAAAAGTAATTTTGGCAATTACGAGAAGTAAAATTTAAATATATCGATAGTATTTCTACGCATAATGAGTGACAATTTAGTTTTTGGATACTATTTTTGCGCATTAGTCAGTCACAATTTAGGACTTTTTGTTAAAAAATTACATCATTCTATTTTGAGATTTCCTCTGCTTTGCCTATAAAAGTGCGTGCTGTGCTTCAGCCTACAATTATATTAGCAACGCAGTTGATGTAGGGCAGTGGAACTAGTGTTCAAGAAGTAAATCTAAGCCGACGATGTCAACTACAGCAACGAAGCGAAAGATCACTACGATCGAAGAGATTCAGGGTTCACCAGTTCCGAATTCCCCACGAAAGTACAACAAGGTGTTGACTTGTGCCGTAGTTAACAAGAGCGAGCTGCGTCCGACAAAGAACGGCAACGCCAGAATGTTCTCCATGAACTTGTGCGACCAGAGTTCACAATCGACGCTGCGGGCGGTTTGCTTCGATCAGACAGTGTTCTCCAAGTTCGAAGCGTCGAAAGCGTACGACATGGCTTTGTTTAAAATAAAGAAGGCTTATGGGGACGGGGGCGGAGTGGAAATGTTAATTGACGGCGATGTGTCAGTTGTTCCAGCCAGCAAGGAGGTTCCTGCTGTGGGGTGTTCCGAGGCCAAAATCGAGGAGATCCTGTCTCGAAAGACGACTACAAGGTTTATCAACTTCAGGGCAAAAGTTTTAAAAGTCCACGAGTCTTACGTGGTTGGTAAATTCCCCAGCAACAAAACGAAACGAGAGATTGTCTTGGCAGACGAAAGTGGAAAAATCACCCTAGTTCTTTGGCGGCAAAGAGCTGAAAACGTTAATTTTAAAGACGGAGATGTTTTGTCGCTGAGAAATGTTGTTGTTTCCACTTTCAACGGGGACATTGTGGTAACTACGAGTTTTGAGAGTGCGATCAAGATCGTGGAACAATCAATGGAAGCGACAGAGGAACTGGACACTTCGGATCCCACGTTGTCTACTACAACAACTGTTTTGGCGATGAAAAACTTCCAATACATAGTGAGGTGCTTTTTGTGCAAGACCCAGATGGCAGTTAAGTCCCTTGCAACAGCAACTGTTGTCTGTCCATCTTCAACTTGTGGTGGGTCTTTCCTGAGAGACATGGCACCTGCAACCAACCAGTGTGTATTCATGTTGGCGGATCATAAGTGGTACAAAGCAAGCACACCAGTAAGCATTGTAGTTTGAGTACAGCATTTAAATCAGTTTGAAATACCATTGTACAAGTGAAAGGGCTTCCCTAGAAAGTAAAATTGGTATGGTGTTAAGGTACTTTACTTTATTTATTCGTTTTAGGTTATCCTTGATTTGTTTAATTGGACTGTTCCAAAAGCACAGCCGAATGAGGAAGACAAAATTTGCTGACCTCAAGGTTCACAATGAAGTTGGATCTTAAAAGCAATACAATTGAGCATGCCATCAATGTTGAGGATGACAAAGAACTGGAGGAACTTCTTGTTAACTTTGAAGATGATGATAACACAGGGAAGAACGACAAGCCAAAGACTGATGGTGATAATACAGGAAACAATGACAAACGAAAGACTGACTGAACTTTAATGAAACCTTAGTATTAAGTATATTTGTGATCGTGTTGTGTTAAACTACTAGGTTGATATTTATGATTTTAAATTGTTTGTTGTTCATATTTACTTTTCAAGGAGACACTTAAAGATTTTGAGACTTATTTGACCCTATTTATTAGGCAAGTGTTTGACTTTTTCTGAAATTGACCAAGAAGTTGATTTGTAATAAATTTTAAAATGACGATATGTTGTGAATGAAACAAATGTGATTTGTACAAAGTTTTCTCAATTTATGGCAACCATGTATACAATCACACATTATTGGTAAGTCTGGTTTTACTAAAATCAAGGTAATAATCTTGGTAACAATAATGTGCAGTGGCAAAGGCAGCTTAACTTGATCATGCAAGAAACTAATTGTTTCGACAGTGTAGAAACACCAAAATATTTGCAGTGCATGACCAAAATGTGAGCGAGCTTTGCCACTGATGTGTGAAATGTAAATTCTTTATGCATGCTGTTTTCAAAAAGACTAACAACCAGTTACTTAGTTATAATATAAGTTTAATAGTTACAACACTACAGTTAGTGCAGTTTTCCAACTTGTCTACTCGTAAATATTGAATTTAATATAATTGCTTTACTTTTGCACCAATTGAAGTTAACCTTTTAGTCGTTTTTACAATGACAACAATTTTACCTGTCTAAATGCAGATGATTTTATTTTGATCAAAGTGATGAGTCTTGCTGGGTTGTACTCCCCTAGTACCATGTTTAATATAGAGTTTTTTCATCTTGGAGTTAAAAACGACCTACGTTTTTTTTGTTAAAAATTACGTCATTATGTTAGTCGCTGCATTCAAGATGGCGGCTTACTTGGATACAACGATGATGTAAAAAGTTTGTTTATGTTTTCATTTGCATTTGTCCATACCCTGATATATGATGAGGTAATGATATCCATTATAGATCTGAACTTTACTCTGAAGAAGAAACGTTATGTTGGGAAATTTGTATAAAAGTACAACTAATAAAATATCTGC
The DNA here is from genome assembly GCA_025400095.1 of Phenganax marumi. Classification (NCBI taxonomy): domain Eukaryota; kingdom Metazoa; phylum Cnidaria; class Anthozoa; order Malacalcyonacea; family Clavulariidae; genus Phenganax; species Phenganax marumi. Next base: position 3,116 of record JAODVM010174170.1, read on the forward strand.
AGGATGATAGGATCTCACTTCTCCAGTTCTCCTTCTCCTGGATATATGATATATTATTATGAATAATCTTAACATTTTAACAGTTTTAAAGTGATTAGATTAACCACTACCAGCATCAGATATTAGACATCTTTTTATGAAGACCTTGAGGTCTCCAGGGGGTAGTTTTGTGGTATGGTTTTATTTAGATTTTCAAACTAGGCACCCCATGGCAGTCCAGGCAAGGATGCTGATATTCGATAGGCATGGTCTCCTTGTCTAAACACAAATAACAGTATGTTCACCACACAATGCACAAAAGTGAACAGACACTTACTAGAAACCACACTATAGAATATAATACACATGCTGTAGGTCTGCAAAAGGGACAGACTTTATATACGTTAACCTGTATGTCTGCAAAAGGGACAGACTTTATATAACTTAACTACAGTTATCAGCTATGTTTTATAGCTCTTCATGGATTATCCAACCCGCTCCAATTAGTGGAACCATCGAATTCCAAACGTTGTCTTTCCCAAATTGTTGTGAATGAAAGCACCAGGTATCCAGTGGTGGCTGGTGTGTTATTGGCCTCAATCATTATGTCTAAACATAGAGAGTACATTTTAAGTTCATTACAATGCAAGCTACATGTACTTACCTATTACTATACTACTGTAAATCATGAAAACATAAGCAATGATTTATTTATTTCTAGACCAATCCTACCTTTAAATTGTAAAAACATCTACCAAATATCGAGATTGAATGCACCAGGTATCCCATGATGGAGATGCAAGGATCGCAAAATAAACAGCAAATTAGATTTTTGCATTATGAGATTAGCATATGATTTGTGTTAGTAAAGTAGCTAGTCCGGCATGCATACATACACTTCATTGGCATACATTCAAACATAATGTACACAATACTGTAAGTAGCTCTAGGTAAATGTTGCCAAAATTTACTTAAAATATTTTAGCAGTGACAACAGCATCATGATCAGAATAATACACACTTACAACAGAGTTGTTGATGACTTGTAAAGAAGTTGGTCTTACATACACCTGATCTAATAAACTGCCAGTAGAGATGAATGTAGGTTCCATAACAATTTGAGTATAATTTAAGGATTCCATTAATGATGTTAGTGCTTGAGACTTCTCACTAAAATAATTAATATTGAAGTCACCAAGAACCATGTCAATTTTGTAACTATTAGTAACATATTCCAGTGCTTCCAAATAATGCAAGACATTCGAGTTGTTTTTTCTATACAGCAAAAGAATACGCCTTGATTCTTGTAGTTTAGGGTCAATCAGATTAAACTTCAGTGCATTTATTGAAGGAATGTATCCATAGTCTTCTACTTCCTAAGTATTTTTTACACAGATTGCCATGCTCTAGTACTTGTCTGTATGATCTTGATGATAGATTCTAAATGGTTTTAAATCCTCTGTAATTTCAATGTCTGAGTCATTAGGTGAGCGTTGTGTTTCAGTTAGTGCCAGGACATCTGATTTGAACAACTGAGCATGAAACTTGACATCCTTACTATGCTTTCTTAGAGATCTGATATTCAACAGCGATACAGTTATAGCCGAGTTACTGGAGCATAGTGATTACTTTTCTGCTGAGGTCCTTAAGCACGAACTGGAGTTGCGAAGTCTCTCATATTCTTCGTCTACTTTGGGATTTGCTCTGATGTGTTTACTTTGCATTTCTCCAAGTACGTGCAAACCTTGTATAGATGTTGCACGACTTAATGCTACATAGATTTGTCCATAGTTGAAAGATCTTTGCTTGTTTAAGTTCAGACTAACAACAACATTTTCAAGAGTAAGTCCCTGCACTTTATGAACAGTACATGCCCAAGAAAGTGCAATAGGAAACTGTATTCTCTGAATTTCAGGTGAAGATGCTTTACCTGGTCTGACTTTGATTTTTGCAAGAACAGGCTCAATTGGTACAACATGGTTTTCTCTAGCAAAAGAGTTGGTGCTAGTATTTATTGTTGTTTTTCCAGCTTTCCTGTCATCAAATTTTACATATACAACAGTTGGTACATTAGTAATGTTAACTTCAATTTTTACTACTGTTCCCATTTGCCCATTAATAAGTCGATCTTGTATGTTGATATTAGTAGTAAGCATTATTCTGGCACCTTCTTTAATCTGAATTTCAGTGTCAAGACCAGATGTCTCTGACCGTCCTCTTGCTAATACTCTATCAATATCTTGTTTACTAACATTTTGTGGATACTGATCTTTTGCTTTAAGTATATACAGTGGTGTTTTAATTGTTTCCAGTTTTGTTTGGTTGTGTTCATTAACAGGAGCATTTTCAGCCCAAATGTGAAGTGCATTAGATGGGTAGTTTGGATCAGATGGTGTAATGCTTCTTGATTGCATTACTTTAATATCATCCTCTGTATGAGAAGCTGTTCTTACTCTATTCAAAAGTTCAGTAGATGCTTGATCGTTTTTTTGCCTCATGATTTCTGTAAGTTCAACCATTTTAAAAACACTCCATGGATGGCAAAGGTTGTGAACTTCAATTCTGTAATTATCAAAAACTGCTTTCTTTTTGATCAGAGGTAGCTGATATAAATCACCTACAGCTATAATACTTATTCCTGCAAACAACTTGGTAGATGAACAACCAAAGATTTCCTTTAGTCGTTGGTGGATGTGTAACAAAGTTGTGTTCCCAACCATAGAAATTTCGTCTATGATTATAAGTTTTAGGTCTTTTAAGGAAAGCCTATACTGTGTTTTTCTCTGGTCAGACAATGAAGGAAGATTATCACCAGTTTCTTTAGGAATAGCAAGTCCTGTACTTATTGTTGTTCGATCAATATTTATTGCTGCCACACCTGTTGGTGCCATCAGTAGAACAGTTGGTAGTTCAAGGTTAAATGGAGGATGTCTAAACGTTTTCACTGCTGTGTGGTATGTTGTTTTAATCAAGTGACTTTTACCTGCGCCACCACCTCCAGTAAGAAAGAGGTAAATAGGTTTCACTTCAACAGGTTTGAAAGTATTCATGTTCTTTATTAGTGTCCTGCACCAAGAAAGAACTATGTCGTATGCACACCTTTGTTCTGCATTCAAAGATCTAACCGACTGTCGTAGTTCGTCATCGGAAATTTCGGATGGTTGGTTGTGGTAAGCTATAGTACCAGTAGAAGGCTGATTTGATTGTGTAGGATCAAGATCATTAGGTTGCTGTTCATTGAATGACTCATTAGGATCTGAAGCATTCTGTAGTTCGTGTTGGAGATCTAAATTTTCTTGATCGTTCATGGAATCATACGAATGAAAAGTTTCTCCAGGTTTATTTGTCATTACTTTTAGTGCCTCAGTTATAGCATCTTCATCAGGTTCAAACATAGCTCTGTTTTCTTCAACAACTGCTTGGACATCAGGTTCATAGAATTTGGACGTGTATGTTTGATCAGAACTTAAGAGCTGTGTTTCGTTTCGCCAAGGAAAATACAACATAAGTAAATGATGGAAATATAATTCTGGTTCTTTTCTTTTGTTTGGTGTATGATATCGTTTGACAGCTTGAAACTTTCTACACTTCATAGTTTCATTTTTGTTCATTAATTTTATTTTGACAGGAAGAGATTGTTCTGTATACTCTGTTGAGTGATGTGATTTGAGCAAGTCATCATTTAAAACATCAGGTTGAGAATCCTTTGTTTCAACATTGTCTGTTTTATAATCCTTATAATAGAATGCAGCAAACTGTGCTCGACATAATCTATCAACAGCGGGAATTCTTGTTGGTCTTAGACTATAACGTTCAGTTATGTTGGATTTGTAAATATCTGTACTATCATCATCAAGCTCATTCAGTTCAGTTGGAGATTTGGTCATGCGCACTCTTTTCTCTGGTAAATCAGTACTGACAAAGACTGTCTTTGGGAATATTTTTCTTAACCATAGTTCAGGCATACATCTATATACACATTCTTGAGAACTAACCTCTCTTGTAGAAAGAAAAGCAGCACCAATTTTTTTTAATCTGTCTCTAATATTCATGTTGGATGATTTAGCTTCCTTTGCAGCATTAAGTATAGCCTGAGAACATTCAGTTTCATCCTTTGTGAAGTAAGAGCATACATATGTTATGCATTTGTAGTGATTAAAAACTGGTTGTAAGTCAACATTTGCTGCAAATCCCTTAAATCCAGCAACAAAATAATTGTTAATAAAACAGCTATCTACTGGACGTTTAAGATGCAAGTCAAAATCAGAATCCGCTGAAATCGAGAGAGCCTGGTAATATTCACCTTCAGTAATACCAATTGAATCTAGTATGTCTTTTTCGGTTGCAGTTGCATTATAGTTTTCTTTTGATGATGGATTCAACACTTCATCAACTTTCTTTTTGACTAACGATAGGATTTCGTTACGTCTGTTAAGTATATTGCTCTTGGCTTCCTCATCCATATTCTCATCGAGAGGTTCAGCTATAATTATTTGCTTGGTGAAAAATTGACCAAAATTAAAACGACATGGAACGTTTTTGTATTTTCTGCAGGTTTTTGAATGGTTATGTTTTTGATAGGTTTTGACTAACTCATGTAACTCTGGTTCATCTTGTTCATTAGGAAGGTTAGCTTGCACATGTTCATCAATAAATGCAACATAAGCATCTTTGCTTTCAGATGTGAGTTTTGGACAGTTAGACGTCCATATTAATGCATGCAAGTGGGGAGATCCTCTCATTTGAAACTCAATTCAAAGAGCATAGTAAGTTATTTTGCCTATTGGATTACTACTGCTGAGAAGGACTTCACTGAAAAATGTTTCAACTCCGTGTTGAAAATGCTTTTGCAACAACAACCGGATTGGCATTTAACATTTGACATCTTTCAACATATGATAAAGCTTCAATTTCGTCTTCAGTTATATTTCTGCCTTGTGCTCTAGCAACAATTTGAAATAACTAAGGCCATCTGAGGTCAGCACATGATAAGGTCATAAATCATGTTGGAATACCAAGTTGTTTTACCATTGCAAACACCTCATACATAAACCAGGGTTCGTGCTACTCCTTAAAGTCCTTAAATACTACTTGAATTTCTTCTGACTTTTCAAGGGTGCTTGAAAAGCTCTTGAAAGTTACAGTTTTAAAAAAACTCCTTAAATACTCCTTGAATTCTTCAAAGGTTTTGCCAACTAGTGAGGCCATACTACAAACTTTTGTAAGTCGTCACAGTTATTTCGTGATGCAAAACATGAAAAACCGGCGTAAGATCGGGGTGAAGTATGTGTGAAATGTGAATACAAATTCGTCACTATTACACCAAGTATATCTTTTGGGAGTTGCAGGATTTTCCCGCCATTTTAGTTTCTTTTTCCATTTTCCTAAGAAAAGAACATCTCAAACACTCCTTGAAAAGTGCCATTTTAGTACTTAAAAAGTCCTTAATTACTCCTTGAAATTAACATTTCAAGACCAGCACGATCCCTGGTTTGAAATCTTTTGGTTAATCACACAGCATTATCTTGAAATTTTTTGATTTTTTTAGGCAAATCGCCAAAGGACGGCAATAAATACAATGGGAGGTTACACTCAGGTCCTCCACTGATACCTCCCTTTTGCCACCCGAATGATTTGACAGAATTCCGTGCTAGTTTACCAATTGCAGAAATGAAGGGAAAAATCTTGAATGAAATTGAAAGCAATAGAGTACGTATTACAGCTAAAGAATAATTTGTTGATTTCTTGAAACAGCTGTGTCATAAATAATTTGGTCGTTTTTAGGTGATCATAATTTCTGGTGAAACAGGTTCTGGTAAAACTACACAGGTATCAAAGCAATCAAAACAACATATAGACCACCTGTTTAAGGTCAAAATGTGCCTCGAAAGGTTGTTTAAATTACTCGGCATAACTCAGTATAAATTGCCTTGAATTCTCCTGAAGTGATTGGGGTGTTTCAGGTTCCTCAATATATTTTGGAGAGTTTCTGCGCAACTTCCAAACCATGTCGCATCATCTGCACCCAGCCTCGTAGAATCTCCGCCATTTCAATTGCTGAACGTGTGGCGATGGAGCGAGGGGAGAGATGTGGGCAGACTGTGGGCTATCAGATTAGACTCGATAGTAGGTGAGTGACATTGTAGATTGATCAGTGGCTGATTACAGCCATGGACTAGACTGCCATAAATTGAGTTCCTGTTCATGTTTGTTTGTCTTTGTGTTATATACACACTGGGGGAACCAGCTCATCCCAGAAAACCTTTATCATGAGTATGGTGGGGAAACTAGTGCATCAAGATGTGAACGAGAGGAACTGGCCCTTTACTTTTGTCAAAATGTCCCATGACAGAACAGCCTAAAAATGCCCAACATTTTCTTGCATTCTAGGACATCTGCAAAGACAATCTTGACTTATTGTACAAATGGAATTTTACTTCAAGCTTTGATTGCAGGAGATGGTAAATTAAACTCAGTCACACATGTTTTAGTGGTAAGATTTTTTGAAGCTCTTGAGCACAGTCTACTGTATAGTTTAGTCACTTTTAGACAATTCTTCTTGAAATATCTTTTTCTACTATCAATCTTAAATGTTTTGCTTATGCTGGATAATCTCTCTTTAGATTCATTGCTTTTTCTCCACATTGATTTTTTTACAACCTTTGTTTTGTTCAGGATGAAATTCACGAAAGAGATCGTTTTAGTGATTTTTTGTTGATTTCTCTTCGTGATTGTTTATCAACGAACCGAACCATTAAAGTTATCGTGATGAGTGCGGCTTTAGATATTGATTTATTCACAAATTACTTCAACGGATGCCCAGTCATGCAAGGTAATGGGAATATTTCATAAAAAGCAAGGTATACCACAGAAATCAGTTGCAATCAACAATGTCGATAGCTTTTGCCAAAGTTCAGCTTGGTTAATATGGAATGAATATAAAAATGTTAAAACAATCTGAAAAAGCATTTCAAACGATTTTATTTTATAGTTCCTGGTCGGTGTTTTGATGTCAATTCCTATTTCCTTGAAGATATCCTAAAGTTGTTAGTAGTCATATAAAAAAACACTTGCAAGCAACCTATGTTTAATTTTAATAATAATTTAATAATTAAATAATAATTTAATAATAATTTAATAAATAATTTAATAATTTTGATAATTAATTTTAATAATAAGATGGTGTATTAAAATTGTTTCTTATTTTTTTAGCACGGGGTACACAAACAAAAAAATGTCAATATTGAAACAAAGCAATGTTGCTGGTAATATATTAAAACGCTTGAATATTATTGTGTCAATGTACCATATATTCGCCAGAAAAATACTTACTCAGCCTCAAATTAGCTAATTTTGAAAACAGTGTGAATGTTTTAATATTTTTTTCACGTTTTGTTTATCAAGAAGATCGTAGAACTGCGGACAAGGAGAAAAGAGTTCGAATACAAGGTAAGCGATGATATCAACAACTGTAAGCAACCCTGTTTTCTTTTTATAGTTAACTGTGGTACCGATTATTCAAATATTATTTCAGAGCCTGAGGCAAAGATTTTGCTGGACGCGCAAGAGAAAGAAGTTACCAGACACGAGAAAAGCGACAAGAATTATGATGAAAACGCCGAGCAAAAATTGGAAGAATTGAAAGTACAGGATAATTTTGAAGACGAGGTAATCAATTTCGTTCATCCACAGGAGTTCTCGTCTCTTGCAACTAGGGCTTAAAATGCGCCATTTTTTGGGTGGCAAAATAAAACAGTGTTTGCCTAATGCAATTATTTTGCCACTCATAAATGGCGAATTTAGGGTCTGGCCGCATAGCATGAGGAACGCTAGTTTCACGCTCATCTTTGTTTCCAGAATGCTGAGGCCGAAGATAAGGATGAGGAACTCAATGTTACCGTAGAAATGGACTCCGCTATTTCAGAAGCATTCTTGACTGTAAGTTACATTGATTGCCACTCAAAGCCTGGAATAACGGCCGGCGATCCGCAGTTTTCCGACTAAACTCCAGTTTTTCCAATCAAATGTTGAAATGATCGGACATCTTGTCCGGACAAACTTTGAGAAAAAGAAATATGTGTTTTTAAATGATCGGGTCGGCACCAAGCATAATGAGTATCTACTTTAGGCGTATATAAATCAATGTGATGAAAAGAAACGAAATTAAAAAATTTCGGACCAAATTTGAAAAGTTCTAGTCAAATGTCACTTTGCTCAGAAAGTTTGCCGGACAAGTTTTAAAATTATTTCAGGGTCTGCCACTCCAATTTCTAGTCAGAATCCTTCTAGGATATTTTCTTAGTGTCGTCTTGTTAATGTTACCGTGTAATTAACTGTTGTACAGGGAAGCGAGGATTCTTATGCTCAAATACTTCATCTTATTATGAACGAAGGGATTAATGGTAATTTCAAGATTCTGTGGCGTTGCATATGACCATTGCTTTTCTCCAACACATTATTATTAAATATTGTGCAATCTCCTGTAGTTGATTATCGTCATTCTGAGACAAACGCGACGTCATTAATGGTTTGTGCTGGTCGAGGCTCAATGGATATGGTCGAGCAACTCTTGAACCTGGGTGCTAGTGCAGACATCACTGAACCTAACAATGCTTGGTAAGTAGAGAAAAAAATGAGCACATTGCGAAAATTTGCCGAGAAGACTTTGGATACAAGAGTAAACTACATAAAGATCTTTGTTATTTTATATATAGGCATTTCAAAGAGAGTGCAAAATTTGCTAGAATGTCAGGAGACTCACTGATTATTTGACAATAAGAAAACACTTTGCGATTGCTCACAGAATCAAAACCCACCTTTACTAGTGAAGCTTTGTCTGGTTATGATGTAGCATTACTTGGGGGAAACTTTTTATATCCACCTACCCAACTACAAGTCCCAAAACAAACTAACTTTGCACTACTGTGAACTTCGTCGCTTTCTATAGGACTTCGGCAGACTGGGCTAAAAATTGGAACCACGAGGAAGTAGCCCAATTCATCGAATCTTACGTGTAAGTTGATCAATGCGCATAACTTGTGTATGTTGAAATTTCATTGTCAGTTTGTGAGTTAGTAATCTTGTTTACAGATCTCAGAGATCCAATCAAATTGCTGACATCACTCTGGAAGAACAATCTGAGGAATTAAATGACGAAAGTAAAGAATTATTGAGTCTATATCACAAGACTTTTGATGATGATAAGGTACGTTTTGTGCATACAATTGAGGGCAAATGATTATAATAATGCCAGTTATTGTACCGTACATATAGTGATAGCTACGTACTTTGTGGGATCGTAGAGGATAAATCTATTCTTACTTTTCAGGTTGACTTGTCTTTGATATTTAACTTACTCAAGTATATATGCAGCTCCGGAACAAACGGTAAACACGCTGATCTAGTAATAACTGGATAGACATAATTAATTCCGTGGGTGTAATTAGTTATTACTTCACATATTTCTTCCAGGTGCTATACTGGTATTTCTACCAGGCTATGATGAAATCATAACACTCAAAGACCAATTAAGTTCATCAAAAGAATTTGGCAGCACCAGAATGTAAGGTTATATCATGCAAGCATATTGAATTTTTAACAGTCATGACAACTGTTCTTTCATTATTTAGGTTTCATATTTGTTGTCTCCATTCAGCAATGCAACCTTCAGAACAGAGAAAGGTATGAAGCCTTATACACACGTAAAAATCATCATGTTGTTGTAATGTTGATAAAAAGGATGCAATAATGTTGTGCTGCACCATATTGTTTACACTTGTTAACAATGTTGTTCAGCATTGTTGCACTCGATTAAAAATGAACAATGTTGTTCAATATTATTGACAACTGTAAGCAATAGGTGCAGCACAACATTGCTGCACCGTGTTTTACCGCAGGCTCATAATTTTAGCTGTGTAGATCGATAAGTTGCTCATGCGCGCTATCTAGCAGCGCTGTACTGCACATTAGTTCAATTGTATTGCGTAAATAACAACATTGCGGTCCAAATTTTTCACTTCTAGGCCTTTCGTAGAATGTCCGAAGGGACTAGAAAAATTGTGAGTACTGCGTTCTGATGATACTCGTTACTAGAAAATTTCTCTAGTATTAAAAGGCTGCTTCGGTTTGAAATGCGTGAAATACCCGTTTCTCTTTGATCTTGATCATGATAAATATCTTACGTTTTTCTTGTAGATTTTGGCGACCAATATTGCCGAAACCAGCGTCACAATTGATGATGTCGTTTACGTCATTGATAGCGCTAAAGTTAAGGAGGTAAAAAGATAAATAACAAGTTGTATATTTTATGTATTTTTTGGTCAACTGAAACCAATGGTATATTTGGGTATATCTGGGTATATATGGTATATCATGGTATATCATGGGATATCTTTTTTTTCTCCTAGAAATCCTTCGATGCAGTTTCTTCTATGTCATCACTAGAGACAGTCTGGATTTCAAAAGCGAGCGCTATTCAACGCCGTGGAAGGTGCAGACTGGACTTCATTTTAACTCTTTTACTACCATCAAACGGTGCTTGAGTTGTTTTCATTTCCTTATCCAGAGCCGGACGTTGTTCTCCCGGCGTTTGTTACCATCTGTGCAGTCGTGTAAGATATGAGAGTTTCGAAGAATATCAGATACCAGAATTGCTGCGTTCTCCTTTACAGGTGTAGAGAAAATTACAATTTAATAGCTAAGATCTTTCAATGTATGCATGGTGGTAATAAATAACAGATTTTTTTGAAACGCCACGTAAAGTTTGTTTATGCAGAGCTTTTGGTCCGTAAGCCCGGGCCGTCGTCATTATCATTATATTCTTCGCCAAAAAGAGTTCGTGTTTAAACTTGCATTGTTTTGATGATTCACCCCCCGCTTGGTCTGACGTCATCGGTTCCTGCCTTTATTATAAATTTACGTGGTGTTTTCACAAAATCTTAAATTTGGCCTTAAGAAACATATTAACCATGGTGAATAGTTTAGTTGCCTAGTTCTGAAAAGAACAGTTCGAAACACTCAATAAGACTGAGATATCAGAAAAAGACTTGACAAACACTATACATTTCGGCAGACCTCTCTTCAGTGTGCATAGTGTTTTTCAAGTCTTTTTCTGATATCTCAATCTTATTGAGTGTTTTAAACAGTTCTTTTCAGAACTAGGTAATTAAACCATTCACCATGGTTAATATG
>JAODVM010174281.1:0-14283 GCA_025400095.1 Phenganax marumi
AGAGGTTGTTCTTCCATTTGTGCAACTATTTCGCTTGGGGGGAAGTGGATTCTTACTAAGTAAGTTCTAATCTATTGTTTCATGTAAAAATTATGTAGCCAAACGAGGGGTGCTACAGAATTGAACATTTTTGACCCTCATCCAACGGCCTATTGGGGTTAAATGTAATTACATGTTTTGTTCGAATGCCTTTAATGTCGGACAACTTGTGTTTTCTATAGCCGGGTAAACGTTTTTCTAATCGTCTTGTGTGTTCTTCCATTTTGTTTTATATATAAAAAAAATGTCGTTGAGTTCTTTTTCAAGATTGGCTTTACAACCTGGTGAAATTTCTTCTAATCAACTTGTGTGTTCGTCCATTTTATATTATGCTTGCTTAGTTGAGTAACTTGAGCAAGAGAATGAATATGAGTAGTACGAGTAAGAGCATCATAATAAAGTATTTGATCACCAAGTTTAAAAAATTATCATCGTGTTCTTTTTCAAGATTGGCTTTACAACTTGGTAAAATTTTTTCTAATAATCTTGTGTGTTCTTCCATTTTATTATACAAATATTTTTTTTATATTATGCTTGCTTAGTTGAGTAACTTGAGCAATTGGACAACTTGTAGGAATAATACAAATAAAAGAATTGGAATAAGATATTTGATTAAAAAGTATATAAGGGTCGCTCCGCTTTTGACAAACTCAGTCGTTTTTTTTAAGTGTGTCAAACGTGAACTCAAGGGTTTTCTGAAGGCCATAGTTGAATTTCTTAGTTATAATTTTTTTTCCCTTGTAGAAATTCTAAAGAAACAGTTTTTGTTCCTCCGTTAAATAAGGTTCTATATAGTTGTAGACATATTTTGCTTTTTCATCAACAGCTTTTTCGATGCTCTCCGCTTTTTGCAATAAAAAATAAGCAACATTGGCACAGACGCTTAATCCGATACCTCACATAGCACTTACAGTGTATGGACCCCACGCCCAAGCTGTTTGGGCTACAGCGACTGATGATATGGCTGCCATTTTATTATATGTTTTTTCTTTTTTTTTGTAAATCTTATAAACAACAAGATTCACCACCTATACCATCACCTACAGATTGTCAGCTAAGAAAGCTGTGCTTTCTGCCCCAAGTCTAGACCAGATTCGACTAGCTTTAATAGGGAGGTCACAACGGGGGACGCTTTTTTCACCACGTTGTCCACCGTTTTCTTCGTTTCTTGCACTTTTTCGGCGATATATGTTTAACAACGTGTCTCGTGGATCTTACAATCGCGAATATCATTCCACCAATGCTTATGATGAATGAAACCGTAGTGGTGCCCAACGTCATTAAGTTGTTTTTGACAAATCGTTTAAATCGCTCAAATCGAGTGAGATCGCTGTTGTCGATGAGTCTTTGTAAAGTGTCGATCGTTTCTTGAATTTCGACATGACCTTTTTGTTGCAGTCGTATTTTATTGCTTAATAAATCAATGATTTGTAGCACTTTTTTGCAAAATGCAGACCTCTCTTGGTTTGAAGCCATGTTTCGTTCTCTTCTCCAATGATCTTGTTCCACTTTAAGTCCTTCCAATCGAGCTTCAAAATCAGGTTCTGGTGGATTGACGATTTCTTCGATTCTTTGAAGTTCGACTTGATCATTGAATAACTCTAAATCGAGTTGGTTTTTTAAATCGACTATCATAGTATCAGGCTTGTTCTGTGTTTTGCTCATAATTTCTTTAATAATTTCGTCTTCTGCTGCAGCAGCTTCGACCATGTCTTCAAATCTTTCAGTGCTTATAGATTGCAGCTCGATCATGTCTGTCACTTGGGACCTAATCGTAGATTCATATTTGACTTTCACTTCCTTGGCTGTGTTGAATTCGTGTTTCAATTTTGGATCATTGGTGTAGACTGCATCATCATCTAATCTTTTAATAACAGGTTTTCCTTTAAAACTTATTCCTTCAACGCCTCCATCTGAAGATATTACAAACTCAAGTTATTGGATTAACTTTTTAGAATAAGGCCCATCTTCTTCGTCAACGTCTAACCCCATCAAATTTTTTAGAAACACTTTTTTGTAGCTATCCTTCTTTTCTTTGTTGTTAGGACTTAACAATCGATTTATTTTTGTATCTATATCATACTCTTGATTTTGTTTGGGTTCGATGAAGGAAGATCCAAAATATATACTCTTATCGTCATTTTCCAACAAAGAGGTTTCAATCTCCCTATCCATGTTTTCGTCTTCGAGTCTTATATCATAATCGAGTTTATTCAGTTCAATTTCTTCATTTTTATCAAAATCTTTAAAATCTTCATATTCCGTTTATTTAAATAAAGATTAAATAGCTTGAATGTTAGTTTTCTTGATCCATGAATTATGTTTGCGGTCGTATCCTAGCCATTTCACAAACACTTTGTCCCCTTTTCGCTTGAGTATTTTTTCTACTTTGTAAACATCGCGCTCTGCTTCTCGTTTATCAATGCGAGAAAGTTTGTGTTTGTAGAATTTTCCAAGAATGAGTTCATTATCAGTGATGTCTTTAAGCATGTACATGGTCGGGTCACCTCAAAACACTTTAGCAATTTCGAATATTTCTTCTGTAAAGTTGGCTTCTTATCCTTTTTTGAACATGTGCTTATATCAACTAACTCTGACATGATCTCCTGTTTTAAACTTGGGTGGAGGGTATTAACCTGTCCAACTTCCATGAAGGGTGAGCCATACTTGATCTTCGTTGGTTTGGTCCACATCAGCGGGTCTCATGAGTATCGTACGATGTTTTGTATGATTATAATTGTCGACTAACTCGCTTAACACGTCTACCCATGTGTAGGTTTCTTTGGAGTAAAAATATTTCCACATCATGGTCTTTGAGGTTCGATTAAATCATTCGACGATGGCTGCTTTTCTTTCAGAGTTTGTAGAAAAGTATCTCACTTCATGCGTTTCTAATAGACTTTTGACACCGACGTTGTATATTCTTTTCCCTCATCAAATTGCACTACGTTGGGGTGTTTTCCAAATCTTGTTTTGAATTGGTGAAGTAATTCTTTGACTGCACTTGTCATGTGGTGTTTGTCTTTTTTATACACTGAAAACACAAACGCATAACGACTCAAGACCTCTACCACGGTTAAAATCCAAGCAAAAATTTCATGTTTTTGTTTAAGTTTGTTCATGTCGATGAGATCCAGTTGTAGTTGACCAGCTAGGTGATTCACATAAGTTTTGCTAAATTTATGCTTTTTCATCACACGTTTGTATCTCGTGTACGTATCTTGCGTTTCTAACCATGTTTTGATTTGCCTTCAAGTCAAGTCTAAACCTTGCTCTTTTGCTTTTTGATAAAGTTTTTCAGCGGATTGATAACCCGTTTTTGGATCGTAATAGAGGTCTCAAAGTTCTTGTTCTAACAAAATTTTGATCCATTTATTTTTAGAGCGAACTTAAGGATTTTCTAAAACTTCTCTATGTAAAGTTCAAACAAGACGAATCCAATACCTTCTGCGATATCACCTTTGTTTGTACTGACGTCAAAACTGAGTTTATTAAAGATTCCATTATGTGTTTGAACAAATGACTCTATGTTTTTATATTGTGTTACAGATCCATCTAGGCTTTGTGTTGTTGTGATGGTTAAAGTAAAAAGAGAAGAACTTAGTTTTCCATTTGTATTAAAATTAGAAGACTTGTATACAATGTCACAACTCACCGTAGCATAACGTAGACCTACATGGATGTCAGCTTCCTTATCGCTTTCGATCCAACTATCAGCTTGAATTTGTTTATTCTCAGGAAACCCCAACAAAGTTCCAACTTGTTTAAGTTGGACGGGGGACCCTTTAGAATAAATTTTCGTCTTGTGATGAGAAGCTTTTTCGATTTGAGCCTCCATTTTGGCCAACTCCGTTTTGAGATCTTCAAACGTATAGTATCTGCTGACAAATTTTTTAGTTTGGTTGTTTTTACTCACAGTCACATCAGAAGCTAAGTTTTTATAATTCCAGAAAATCCTGGCTGTGTTGACAAACAATCGAGAATCAGATTCTATTTTGATGTTTCTGTCGAGATGGATCTCTTTGTGATTGGAGTCTAAAAATACAGTGAGCTTGAATATTTTAGTTGGATTGTTTATCATTTATTTGAGGAAGAAATAAAAGATTTTTTCCTAGAGCAGGGGGATCTTTCAACATAAAAACCTTTTTAAATAAATGGAGACTTATAATGGTAAACTCAACCAAAATGCAATTTGGTTGAAGTACCTAAAAAAATACTATGGAAAAAGTTATGATAAAGCAATAGCATTGTTTGAGGCTTGTGATCAATCTCATGCAAAACAAAAGTTTCTTAAAAAATATCCCCATGCAGACTTCTCTAAATTCGATTTTCAATGCAACGTGACAAAAGATTTAAAACTACCACATCGAGTTTATTTGAAGGTGCCTGGTGGGGGTTATTGATATGAAATCGAGACTTGGAAATCTAAATCCACACCCGAGTGGAGCCAATATTTAGGCATCAGCTCTCATCAAATAGAGACCCTTAAATCAAAAACGATGAAGGCATTTTGGACGCCTGCGTTATGGGTTTCTAATGGAACCGTTCAAAAGCTTGTGCTCCTTGATAATGCCCAACTCGACATCACTGGATTTAAAGTGTATGTGAACAATGAAGAGTACTTTAGTGCTTGTTCAAAACCCTTGGATTCAAGCTGGAAAAATGCGACAAAATCTAAAGATATTACTTGCACAGGTTTTGACTAAAAAACCTATCCCTATTTTACGAGTTTGTTAGCAGCGTATGTGTTGTCCTATTTGGCAGGTGTGTCTTTAAAACATATTCAAAACACCTCACAACCTAAAATAGTCACAAGCATTACACGATACTACTTTTATTACCACATGAAACGATTTCTAACATATCCTGAAAAATTAGACGCTTTTGTCAATAAGAACATGATAAAACAGGTACAAGCCCATATTCCCACCAAAAAGATTTGGGACAAAAACTTTTCCATACTCAAGAAGCCTTGAGTTATTTTTATAAAACGCATGTCAGAACCAAAATTAAAAACGTCCACTATGTGTTTCCTAAGCACAATAGAAGCATGGGGATTTTAGGTATCAAATATCAAGAAGTGGACGGCATTGTCAATCAATCTGAAGAGGACTGGAAGAAGTTCATTAAGCAAAACTCAGATGGACTCACCAGGATGAGGCAAACTCTTTTACAGCAAGCCATCGAATCCTTTGTCTATTCTATTTGGGGGGCACAAGCCGATACTCGATGGAACATCGTAAATCAAGGTGCAAAAAGTTCTCAAACGCAGAACGTATTTTATAAACTCGTTCAAGACACCATTATACAAGACGACCCCATAGTGACAATTTCCAAGATGAGAACCGCCATTAAGGATACAAACATGGTTCTCAATTTAGTGGTGAGTCCTGGAGTGATTTTGATTCTCTCTATTATGATTATTCTAGATCATCCCATTCAAGGTTTTAATTATGTTTTAACCATGGCTACAGCTGATATGAAGTTTGGAGAAAACAAAAACCTCAACTACACCCCCATTAAAAAGAGTGAGTGGAACGAACTTAAACCAAACGTAAGTAAAAGTGAGTCCAAACCAAACATAAATGAAAGCAAGCCCAAATCAAAAACAGAGCTTAAACTAAGTTCTAATAAACTTAGTAAGGTCCAACCCATTCTTACTCCTTCTTTTGGAATCGTTGGTGCCCATACAATATACTTAAAAGCAAAGGAATGTGCAGTTTAAGAAGCACCACACATATTTTAAAGAATTATTGAATAACATATTAGAGATTCTTGCAGAGTTTTTCCTTGGATGGTATAGAAATACTCTTTAGAGCCTGGGGAAAACCAGGAAACACAATTGCGCAAAGGTGGTTTTCGTCTTATTTGTCTCTCCAATGTTTAGGATATCAATTGTTTTACGAGTGTCGGCAAACAGAGAATGCGTTTTTCACCAACTACTTTGTAATGTGGTATGACCTATTTCTGCTTCTTGGGAAGTACATGTTTCTGCAATGAAAATGAATGTTTCCTTATATACATGTAGGAGTCAGGGACCGATTGTTCAAATGTTGGATAGCACTATCCATCGAATAGAGAATTTTTAATGTTCACTAACTTGGATAAAAGACGCGATAATGGAATATTTTATGAAGGCTACGAAAAATTGCCATCCAGTGGATAGTGCTCTTCACCTTTCGAACAACCGGCTCTAGGAAAACATATGAGAAAACATTGCAAATTATAAATATATCCAAAAAAAATTTTTTAAATAGGGCCAAGGCTTTAGTTTCACGTAATATAAAGTAAATTTATATGTCCTCATTTTGAGCTCGTTTAGTGTTATATTTTCCTATTTTAAACTATTTACACCAGCAAAATAAGTGATTTACTGCAAGTGGTCATTTTTAGATGCTTGAATTCAACGTTTTTGATTCCCAGTGGTACATTGTCATTGCATGCGAATACTTTCTTTAAAATGCTTTTGATAAATAATTTTAACGTCTTGGGCATTTCTCACCCATTTCAAGTTCAAATTTAGCAAACAAACAATTTTTTTAAAACTGAATAGCAAAAAGTGGAAATATTAGCTTTCATCAACTTCTCCTATTTTCCGCGAATTGAACTGAAGTGAATTAACCTATGAGCAGTCAAAAGCACAGTGTGTTTCAAACAATACTTGTGTGTGTATTTATTTGTTGATATTACAAGGTTTCGGTCGTATTCCATAATTTTATTTTGGTTTTCTTTTGATGGAAATTGGGGAAAACCACTAAAAACCCATAAGGACAATCCATTTTTCCTATTTGCACGTGCGCTGTGTGAGTTTGGCTGATTAGTTCATACACATTCGTTACCGAAACAATGGCGATTAGAATATTCAAAGCACAAATTCAATACCTTTTCTCTGAATTGTGCACCTGTCACCTGGGGAGCAACGGATCCTGATAAAGTAAGTTTTCCTCTGTTGATTCATGTGAAACTTATGTAGTTCCACAAGGGGTGCCACAGAATCTGTTTTCTCAGCATCTTTTGGATCCTCATCCTGCAGCCTATCAGGGAATACCATCTTGGTCAATGAGGGTATTACAAATATGTGACATGAGCAAGGGTATGTGTTTGCAACTTCTGACAAATAAGTGAGTTAACTGTACTTGTTTGTATTGTCTTGTCAATTACATGGTAAATCATCCGCTCTTTGATGACCAATCTGCAATTGTTAATAATTTGATCTGAATCTATGCCGGCCTTCAACAAATAGGGCATTAGGGCTTTTGTTTCAGAAAGACTGTTGGGTCCCTCAGTTACATTAGATCGTGTTACATTCAATTAAAAATATTCGTATTTAATAATTTTAGTGACCACAATGTAATAAATGATAAAAGTAATCTCATGCTGGGTGGTGAATAAATGTAGTCGGGTAAGGCATAAAAAGAAAAGTAAAATATATGTGCATGGAATGAATTTATATGCCCACAAGACTATTTACCATCTTCTATAAGTCAATATCTGGAATTCTTTGAGGCAGCAGCTGGCTGGTGTGTGTGTTGAAAGCAATTTATTTTTGACCTTGATGCCACTTTATATTTGATTTTGTAGCAGACCAGCTCTACCTTCACCTCAGACATGGAGAAAGAATACTGTGTCCAGACTCGGCGCACATTTTTCACTATTGCAACGGTTCTTGTACTATGCATACTATGCAACCTAGTCATTATAGCATTGTTCATCACAGTTTTTGTGATAATGAGCAATTTGAAAGAGAAACGGTCCATCTCGACGTTCAACTTTCAGTGTTGAAATATGACGATACTGTACAAAATGGAAAGTATCAAAGTAAGTTCTTGTGCAACAGAAAGCCGCTAACTGCAAAACACCAGATTTCAGAGACCACCACTGGTAACGTTTGTTGTGATATTGGTCAAATGTTGCAGATATATGTAGCTGGCGGGTGATGCATGCATGATTGTATGCATTTGTTTGGTTTATGTACCTTGCTTTGTATAAGTTTTTTAAAATAGTTTGATCTTAATTTAGCCCACTTGAGCAGTTGAAGAATAGCCATTCACAACCAAGCAAAGTTAACTTTGCCAAACTGCAAATTCCACAGAGGACCACATTTCTAAGTGCATTTGTATCTTTATTTCATTGGCTCTAGAGAAGTATTTTGTGGATCTGGTGTCTCATTTACTTCACCGTCAGAATCTGTAATAATGTCTTGTTGGAGTTGGTGTGAGATTGCTTTTTTCTTTTTTTGAAATCTAACTACATTGCATATGATTTACAGGTGAACGAGTCATGACCTGTCAGCCACTTGACTGGATACAATAGTAACAGTGGCAAACTGAATGATGGTAAGCATTCCTTTGTGCTCTCTAGTGGCTACTGCTTAGTGGTTGCACTCATAAGGAACACATTTTCAAAGGGATTTATTTTTTTATTTTATAAGTGCTGGATGTATGGATGATAGCTAGACCAGTTCAACCAGAGCTACTTGGTATTTTTCATGTGTCGAATATCTAGGGTAAAAGAGAGCATCTTGATGAGACCTGTGGTATCAAACGGATTCCAAGGAAAGAAAACTGGCCTTTATACGTCACATACAAGTAGTGTTCATCTTCGTATGAAGGGAAATATTTTAATTGTTGGTGTACTGAAGAAACAATGCATCATTGTGAATACAAAGAAAAATAACTCCTTTTTTTGAGCATTTAAACTCTGATTTTTTTTATTTTTGTAAACATATTTTTTGTTCACATTATGTGGAGTCCAAGATAAGGAACTTCTTTTCAAAGCGATGCTCCTTTGTTTGTTGTCGGAAATTCTTTTTTTATTAAAACTGCGCAGCGATTTTATAGTCAAAACATGGTTTCATGGAAACACCACGTAAATTTATTTATGCAAAGCTTTCTGTCCATATGCCCAGACGGTCATCAGTGCAAAACAGACTTTTCGTAAGCCCACATCTCTTTTATATTAAAAGGCAACTTTTAATTTAACGAAAATTTATTTAATGACAATTTATTTATTTATTTATTTGTTTATTTAATCATTTATTTAATTTTTAATTTTAGCACAAAACTTTTAATTTAAAAGAGATGTGTGGTTGTAGTCTGATTTGCACTGATGATGGTCTGGGCTTACGGACTGAAAGCTTTTCATAAATAAATTTACATGGTGTTTCCACAAAACCTTGTTTTTGCTATATAATCACCATGAAAACATTCAAAGTACTTATGATATCGTGGATGTATCGCAAGTAAACTTGCATGAAAACTATGAAAAATTTGACAATATTCTTTTGTCTCAATGTGACTTGTGAAAATTTCTCATTTGGCAAAGGATGCCTTTGCAAGGACTAAATGTTTTCAATGTGACTTTGTTGCATATTTTCAAAGACATTCAATGGCAAAATAAGAATGATTTGCAAGTTGCGTCGGAACTCTATAAATCAAATTGCTAAAAAATGTTCTGAAATTAGAAAAGAGAACCGTCTATCACACCAAATACAGCTATGGTCCCTGCTTAATTTGACCACGATAGCACTCATGACTTGAACAATTATTTGGTGGCTCTGGGTAGCAAATGCAATTAGCATTGATTTTTTTTATTCAAGTTGTAAACATGGTTACATTGCCGACCAACTGAAAAAGCATTAATTTTACAGCAGTTCAAGTCATGATGAGCAAAATTGTTTGTTATTCCAAATGTGACTTTATCAGAACTAAAGTTGGTGGTTCTTCAGATTCCTCATCATATGACAAAACATGCTTAATGGCTGGCGATTGTCTATGAAGACCTGGACCTCTGTGTAGGATACTGTGACCTATGATTCCAGGGGCGGATCTAGGATTTTTCAAACATCAATCACAAATTTTCCGAGCAATTTACAAAGTGACGTACATTGCTGCAATGGCTTTCGACGACCGACTCGCTGCACTTTTTTGTGACCAGTTAGCAGACCGTTTCAACCGATATCAGGGCTCATCAGCATGCATAGGACGTAATAGTAACAGTTGTGCAATGCATGGCGAAGACCGGGCATGGACGGCCAATAAAATCAGCCTGTTATGAGCAATCTGGTTTTCAGGTGCCAGAAACTCGCCTTCACACCTATGCGTGAGCCACAGGAGTTTGGTTAGAAATGGGAGACTTTTTGGGACATTTCGTGAAAGTGCAATAGCTCAACATTGCACTTCATCCCAGTCGGTTCTAACCCTTTTCCCTCCTCCCAGGGGCCCAAAACTCGAGACCTCACCTAAATGCTACTTAGTTTCGTGAAAACTACATGATCATGCAAAAATATTTTAAAGCCCTAATGCTACCGCCAGTAAAGATTACTAAATATTACGAGCAAACTACAGCAACTCTCACTTCGCTATTACGAACACTTTTGCCAATGCTATAATAAATTGTATTGAAATAACTCTCACTGTTATAGACTCACTATCACATGAATTACATGAATTTTAGATGTGTGTTACCAATTGCAAATTTGTTGATAACTTTGTTGGTTTCAGGCACAATTTCTTGATGGATTTTCATTAGGGCAAGGCCATTTAAACGATCTTCGACCGTGGCACTTCTTTTATAATCCTTCAGCATTCTAAGCACAGAAATCGATCATTTGCACTCACATGATGTAATAGGCAACATTCCTAAAATACGCAAAATTGTTTTAATATTTTCAAAACCATCGAAACGCACAGACTTTAACGTTGTAGAAATGTTGTAAGGCCGAGTTCCTTCAAATGTTGTCCAATAAGTACTCCATAGAGACAGTTCTGCATCCAAAGCTAAAGGGTTGGGCAAGTCATCATTGTAAAAACAAGCTACTGCTTTAAATTGTGATTTCCAGTCGACGCTTTGGCTTATACAAGAAATCATTTTGGCAGGCACAACACATAAACCCTTGTAAACATTAACGCTATCAGTATCAAAACGTGTCTGCAAAGATAAATTTAGGTGATCAATCAAAGGAACAGTAATAATACGTTTAAAGTAATTAGAAACAGAAGTGAAAGGTGTGTTAGCCCTTGTTGTTTGTCTGCCAACTGTTCTTGGCTTGGCCTCCTCCACTCCTACTTTGGCAGCAAGTTGCAAAGCTTCTTCATACCAAGCATCGTGAAAACGATCGACAGAATTACGCATTATGGCCATTTCTCTTTTCAAACTTTCAATCGAATGAATTCCATCCATGATATCAATGCTTTTCCCCTGCAGTAACTGTTACGGCCAAAGTTGTGTCAAGGACATGTCTGGTTATAACTAATGCTACAATAAAATTAAACTTAAAAATACGTGTTAAATGTGATGACGCATCACTAAAAACAGCAGGGCTGAATTCACCGTCTACGTTGGCAGCCATCTCATCAAGGGTGTGAAAAAGTGGAATAAAAAGTTCCTGAAAAGTGTCCAAACTTTCTATACATTCAACCCACCTAGTTTTGCAAACATCAACTAACTTGCTCTTTCGAGTTTCTGAAGCAGGTAGATGAGCTTTGATATTCTTTTCAAATGGAATACTACGCATCTGAGAGGAATAAAATGGGAAACTTCATTAACAAGCTTTAGCATGTTTTTAACCTCTACAATAGCTAAAGAATCACAAACTGATAGATTCAGACGATGGCTATAGCAATGAGTGTAAAGTGCTTTTTTATTGAGCCGCAATAGTTGAGCTGCCAAACCGTTTATGTGTCCAGCTACAGCACCAGCACCATCATACCCTTGCCCTCTACAATTTTCAAGAGACAACGTTAATTCAGTAATTTCATCTAAAATAAGTTTAGCAAGATCAGTGCCACTTAAGCCCCACTTGCAATGGAGAAATGAAACAAACTCTTCACGGATATTCATATCTGCATCAACAAAACGCAAAATAAAGGCAAGTTGCTCTTTATGAGAGGAGTCAGCAGCTTCATCAGCAAGAATAGAAAAAAACTTAGCTTTCTTGACATCCTCAATGATTTGTTCAGTGATCACTTGCCCACAACAGTTGATAATTTTATTTTGACTTGTTTTTGATATGTACGTTCTGTTCTTCCCACATGTCTGCAAATGATCTTCTAAAAACTTATCACCTGCTCTGACTCTAAAATTTAAAGATTCCACAAAATTACCAACCCCCCCAGATGAATAACAGCCAATTTCCGAATGATATTTGGCATCATCTCGATGACCACGTAAAGGAATACCAAGACGCCCACAAAAAATCACAGTATCAACAATTGATGTCAACTTCTTTCTATTTTCCTCAATTTCTTTCTTAAGGTTGGTGTCAATAATTGTCTCGATGGGTAAAGTCTTTCCTGACATTTGAGAAATTAATGAATTCAAAACAGGATAAGTACAAGCATGCAAACCCATTTCACCCCCAGTACCATGCCCAGCATGCTTTTTCAAAACGTTTGCTGCAGTAGCCCAATGTTTTAAAGGTTGAGAATATAAAATTTGAAGTCTTCTTGCCTTACCAGGAAAACGATCACCAAATAAAACACAAGACAAACAATAACCAGCATCTTTAGCAGGAGAGTAGCAAAGCCATGGATAAGTTTTTAACCATTCATAACGAAAACTCCTAAATCTGCCTTGAGAATCTGCAGTTTTAGGGAAATTAAAATTTTCATCTGGTTTAATCACATTCTTGACTAAATTACATATTTCAGAGTTAGTCATACCTTTGGCCTTTTCCTGCAAGAAGGCAACATCAAAACTACTTATACCTGGTGTCATAGGTTTCTTAACAGCATCAATTGGTTGTTGCAGTTCAGCAGCATTAGCAGAGGGTAAAGAAAAAGTGGTTAGTTGCTGAAAAGATGAGAAAGTTTCATTGGGAGCTTTAACAGCAGTATTCAAAGTTACAACAGGTTTTACAGTTGGGTGGAAAAAATTCTGTATCCTTGCTTTAGGTTGATGATTACTTTTTGGTTTCTTAGCTAATGGTCTAGGTTTCTTCGAAGTAGATGATGACTCATTAGTTGCAGCAGGCTTTCTCTTAATTGGCTGATGAGAACAAAAAAGGATAGGAACAAAGTGATTTGGCTGGAAAATATCTCCAGCTTTCACAAGGCCTTCATGACAAAATAAAATATGAATAGGATCATTAAACTTACTTGATTGGCGTGGGTGAACACATCTATTAAATAAAGCTTTATACCTCTCTTCTCCAAAATCAGGATAATAAGTAATTATGCTTCTGCTTAAAATAGAAGACAGCCCAAGGATACACAAAAATGATGACCATTGTTTATCAGTGCAGTTTAAAATAGCTTCATATCTCACTAAAGATTCCTTAGTAAAACCAGAATCGAAAGCTTTAAATGATACTGACAAAGGCAAAAAATTGGTAGGAGATAACTCACATTGCTCAGGATGTGTAGAGGCAAAACAAGGATGATCACAATAATAACCAGCATTCAAGAAAAGCTCAAGGGATGTTAAAATCCTTAAACCTTGGATCATACTGTCATCACCTGCCATCACCAAAGATGCAGAACTGTACAAACAGTTGCCCGATGCTTCAGATCTAAATCACAAGTGTAACGTTCAACAAACGATTCATTTGTGTCAATTTAAATCACATCATGATAATGACATGATATAAAGTAACGGGGCCTAGTAAGGTTATGTTTTCGTCGTTAATGCTATTCTTTCAGTCTTGAATGCTAGATTCCACTCCAAGGAGAATGTGTAATTTATAATGTGCATTGAATGTTTAAAATCTAACGCAGTTATGCTAATTCTACCACAGCATGCTAAACTTGCTGATGCTGCACAGTGCGCAACGCGTTGACCAGCAAGTAAGCTCTTTTACCCCTGCCTGGTAATCCAGTCATTGAAAGTTGAATTGAACGATTGAATCATATGTTACCTAATCGCAAAACATTTCTTCTGTGGACGAGAAGCCACCGGGACAAAAAATTCAGCCCCAACATTTCTCGCCAGACTATGATCCTCACTGAACATAGCTGCGAGGAGTTCGTCGGTTGACTTCGACTTTGAAACGTCTATTCGTTCCGATAAATCGCTGTACGCGCGTTCAATCATCGACATGTCGTTAGACTTCAACAAAGACTGAACGGAATCATAGGAATACATTTTAAATCCTATTAGTTTCAAGTTTCACCGCACAAGACTCGCAAATATGCAGAATATGCAGATAGCATGTGCTTCACCACTGCAGCCAATGGACCAATCATAGTTCACTTGTGGCACATCACTGTGATCTACATGCTCAAATCTAAACCAATGGGAACGCGT